>CP139502.1:311996750-312208216 GCA_021014915.2 Artemisia tridentata subsp. tridentata
CCCGCTAAGACTTCTTGTATAATATCTTCAGAAATTAAATTGTAAAAATACAAATTTCTATTTTGAATAAAAATGATTTAGAAGCTTGTAAGCATTTGAGTTCAATTTTGAAGACTTTTTACGTGGTCGACCCATTTGACCCGCTTCCATTTATAGCAAATTTAAACTATTTTACCCATCATCAATACAATTCAACCCGGATTCATAACTGCAAGGAATGTAGACCTGCTACTTACCAATCATCATTTTGGCATGCACATAGATCATGAAACGTCGAGCCTCCTGAGCTTTCATATAATCCGAATCTGGTTCAGGCGTTTCAGAAGGTTCATACTCTCCACTCGTCTTCGCCTCCCGATTCCCAAGGCAAAAGAATGTAAGATAATCTCTAGGGTCTTCTATGCGACCCTGAGCTTTTAAAGCCTGAACAATATCTTTATACATCATCTCCATAGTCCTCCTTTGCCAGTCCAATATTGCCTGAACCGATGCACTTTCTGGGATCCCCTCGGGCCACATGGGGACCACAACATATACAGTAAACTTCTCACCAGCCTCGATCTTACTAACAATCTTTAAAGAAAGTTCTTTCGGGATGAGATGCAACGCACCGACATCTTCACCTTTCACATCGTCAAAATCCCACGCGTAAGAGCTTCCCAAGAAATACTGGTTTTCGATATAGATGAAATTTTTTGCTCTTCTTATAGCGTGAATATACGCATCCTGTATACTGCGGTCTATTATGTTATCTTTTCCACTTACGAGACCTGCCTTAGCTGCTTCTTCCGGTGTGTCGGGAAACCCGAAAGCTGCACCACCATCGATGGATCTAAACACCTGAACATTCCATGTTTCTGGGTCATCGGGAAACATAACAGGAGAAGGTGGAGTCATGATGTCATCAAGTTCTCTAAAGTTAACAAGAATATCCTTCCCGCCTTGTTTTTTCCACCTTTGTTCGAAATTAAACAAGACATCCCAAGCAACTGGTCCTTCGAGTCGACTATGTATATCATGCCAGGGTTCCCTAGGTCCACCTTTAGTTATCGAAGCACCAGTGTAGTTAGGCTGGTGGAAATCGTCATGGTGAGCAGAATCAAGTGTTCTGAAAAGAGAATGAAATGGGGAATCGTATCTCCCGTCACAAAGATCAATCCCGCCAACAAAACTTACAACTCGTCGGTTCTGTGACCCCCCACTCGGCATTTCCGCGTCAACTACCACAATTTTCTGGTGATGAGTGAACATTGTGGAAATTTGAAGGTCTTGAATGAAACTTCCACCGTCATCAGGGTTACGGGGGCATAAAATACAATGCACGTCAGAACCTTGGAAAAAGTTTTCAGTATCTTCATCATGGGTAGCCATTAATCCATCCCGTTTTAGTAGATCTACAGACGTTCGGTCATCCCATATGAGCATAAGAACTTTAACACCTTCACTAGCTTTGTTTTTAAGCAGATCACCGAGCATGACATCACCTCCTGGCTTTGGCCTTCTTGAATCTCGGATCAAAGATATCTGTGTGTAAACCGACCATCCCGTGATATAAATAAAATGTTTAGCATTAGTAATGGCGTCGAATATATCTTCCCAACATCTGTGGGGTTCGTAGTACTTCCCACCGGCTAAAGGTATCTTGGGAATGAAATCGTCGGGTACGTGAGCATCTTGATACAGAGAGACCCGACATCCTTGTCTTTGTGCAAAGAACGTGTATGGAACACCAGGATACTTGCCACTTTTAATTCCATGGGCCCAGTTACGATCTTGAGTAACATCAAAATACTGTAACTTAACATGGATTTTGGAGCCAGCACTTATGGGATTTTTGTCTGTATCTAAAATCTCGACCCATCTATCTATTTCGTCACCGTTTAGGAGTTCTTCAACAGGAACATAAGCTCGTCCAATTAAAGTTGCACCAATATGGTTATGATCTTTGACAGTGAATATGACATTAGAGGCTGCGTGAGCACAGTAGATATGGAAAGACTCGAACCACCTCGGGTTTTCAGGTTCATCTTCAATTTTCCTAGTTCGGCCAACTCTGGCTTTCTCTAGATCGATAGTTGCGTAAATTTTGGGAATCCCTTTACCAAATCCAAAAATTTCCTCAATGTAACCGATAATCTGTGCTTATACCAATATTGCGTAAATCTTGATCAGACTAGGTACATTACAAATAGTGTTCTAACAAACTTTTCTGAAAATTTGTGCTTATACCAATATGACCACCATATTCAGAAAAAAATAATGCGAGATATGTTATTTGTCTATTTCTCATTAAATAAAATTTAAGCTTACAAAAAAGTAAGTCAAAATTAGCAAGAAATGCCTCCAAAATACTTATTTCGCAAATAAAATTTAGTTTGCGAAATGATGGTCATTTTGTTATAAGCTCAAATTTTTTTGTGACATTTTATTAAAGTCTCATTTGTTATACGACTATTTTGATAAACTTTCCTTGATATTCAGTAATCTGACCAATTTGTTATTAATTTTGATGTAAAATTGAACCTACTTTTTGGTTTTTGTCATAAATATTTTATCTACCGATTCACATATATTAAATCAATAAAACAAACTTGAAAATTTTACGACAATGACAACATATGATATACCTTCTTGAAGATGTTGCTGCCACCACCATGAACTTTAAGCTTATCGACTTCATAGATAGTCACGTGAAGAGTACCATGGAGTAATATCTGAGCCATTGTCTATCCTGCAACATAAGTTACAGAACCAAATCATGTTATTCACCGTCAAATTGTTAGAACAAACAAAAGGAACACACCTGTTTGCACAAATTTGCATTGCAGTAAACTTATCACATAAAATAGAATTAATAAAATATACATAAACTTGAAAATAACATGTTTGTATAAATCCGAGCTGAAATATCTTAAACTAGTCAGATCGAATAAAAAATCTCACCAATAACAAAATCCTGTCGAACAAAACTATAATTGATTACACAAAACATGAACTCTTAAAACTCGTGTCAATGGAATATAACACTAGCACACAATAACTTGTTTACACACAAACAAACTAAATCACCTTCAAAACAATGAAAATGAATCATAATAACAAAAAATCGGCATCAAATATTTTTCAAAAAACCACTATAAATATAAAATGGAGCTGTTTAACACTATCACAAACACTAACTTAAAATAATCAAATCGAATCAAAAAAAGTCGGCATCAACTCAACTATACACAATTTTATAATAAATATCTACACAAATATTATCTCAATATCTAATTGAATCAAATGAAATATACTTTAACTTGAAAATAACTTTTTAAGACAACTTGAATCGAGTCAACAACATTTAAAACAACTTACAAATAACTTGTTTACACAAATATTAACTGAAAAGCCTGAAGGTAGTCGAATCTCATAAAAGACCTCCAAAATATAACACCAACTCACAAATAACTTGGTTACACAAAAACAAACTTAATTAACTTTAAAAAAAAAGGCTTTTGGGCATTGAGTAGCAAAGAACTTTCTTTATTGTCTACTTTTGGTACGTGAATTCATAAAGTTTTCCGATCCGCACATTTTGATGACGTGTCACACCTGTTAGTCTGACATGTGGCCCATTTATAACGTGACAACGTCATCAAAATATGCAGATCAGAACACTTTATGATAGTTCGTTACATTTGGTGCGTGAATTCATAAAGTTTTCCGATCCGCACATTTTGATGACGTGTCATACCTGTTAGTCTGACATGTGGCCCATTTATAACGTGACAACGTCATCAAAATATGCAGATCAGAACACTTTATGATAGTTCGTTACATTTACACAACTTTTTAAGAGTTCACATCCCAAATCGGTACATTTGAAAAAAGATCAAATCCTACCAGATAAGCTACAAATAAAAAAATAATTGTTTACAGACTAACACAAACGAAACTAACATAAAATAATCAAATAAAAAACATCATCATTATCAACTCAACTTAAAATAATCCTTTACAGACACACGATCTCAACTAACTTAAATAGTTTAATCTAATCTAATCTAATACTATCTGATAATAAAATATAATCCACACACATAGCAAATCGAAAATTAACAAGATCGCAACCTGATCTGATGACGTCACTTAACGATGAATTAACTTAACAAATTTTGCATAAAATTACGGTTAATCTGCTAAAAGATGACGTCACTTAAAACATGTTACTATTAATTACCAGCAAAAAACGAAAGATAATTAGTACTAGTATAATTAGCATGATCGCAACCTGGTGACGTCACTAAAACGGTGAATCTGAAGTGATGTAACTTAACAAGAGCTAAATCCGATCAAAAAATTAGTAAAATGATCAAAATCTGATCAAAACTTAAGTAATTAGTATAAAGTAGTGTGAATGAATATTACATGTGATATTGAGTGAGTGATGAGAAGATAGGGTCCGGAAATGTAGTACTAGTAGTACTGTAATAATAATAATAATTGGAGATAATTGATGAAGAAGTTGTAGGTGAAAATGAAAAAGTGAATGGTTTGTCTGCATATACCGACCGGGTATCTAGTCAGCAGCTTTACGTCTTACTAGTGGTATATTACTGATTCTCTTTAGAAAATGAAAGAAATTATACAAAGTTTCAAAGTGTCTTTTTGAATCTAACGTTGAGATCTTATATCTGTAATACTTTATGAAAAATATATAAATAAATTATGTTTTAAATATGTTTTTATTTGATATAATTTTCATATGAAGTACAGGTTTTGGTTCTCGGTTATGTTCGGTCCAGAATTGAAGAATCACCCGACTTTAAAATATACTAGATGCTTATGGGACGTTTAGTTGTTTTTACGTGATACCGAAAAAAAACTTTTTCAAAAAATCTTATTCTCGTATTGTACATTACACTTAACCAACTGGCTTAGCCCAGTTGGCCACCTGGGTTCCTTCTGGAGCTTGGGGGTTCCTCGGGTTCAAGTCTCGCAAGCAACAAAAAATTCGGATTTTCCTCCTAGTGCGAAGCCGTGAGTTCTCTCCAAGTGGTTCGAGTCTCGGGCCTGCCCGTTTGGATAGTTTAACTCGAGGGGTCGGACTTCAAGCATGATGTCGTTCTAAAAATAAATAAAAAATAAACAAATAATAAAAAATAAAAAATCGTACATTACACTTTTTTAAACTAAGATGACAACTTACAATAAATTTTAATTACGCAACCAACTACGAGTAAGTTTCTATGTATGTTGTCACTTTCAGTAAAAATGTAACGAGAGTTTGGTATAAGTATTTTCTATCTATGCGTTTCAGTGACAAGCTTAACCAACCATGAATAAAGAAAAATTATGCGGGAAAATTGTATTAAATTCAACTATAGTTTTCTACTTTCATATTTATCTTGATTTAAGCATTCTACTTATTTTACTATTAGTTGGTCACAATTCAAAGAGACACAAATAGGCAAACTGTAAAATAAATAAATAAAATAAAAAAGGTGCATGATGATCAATTACCACAGCAATGATCAACCATCTGGACCATGTATTATGGTCTTCACCATAAAGCTTAAATCTACGGCGACCAATGACGTTGCTCAGATATTTAGCTATATACTTTAATCGTTCAATATTATTTACGCTTTAGACATAATTGGGTGCAAACACATAAAAAAATATTGAATTTTTGGGTGCTTTTTAGGAAATTTCGGTTCCAATTGGGTAGAACCGAAATACCCAAACTAGACCCGAGAACCGAACTGGAACCAAAACACACTCTTCGGTCCGGTTCTCATTTGCTAAAATATGTATTTTTCAGTTCTCGGTTCTCTCAGTTCCGGGTCGGTTCTTTGCGGTTCCGGAACCGTGCTCACCCCTAGTTAACTCTAACACCTTTCAATTATGGTCATGTTTGATTGTGCAATTACACAACTGTCAGTCGCACATCCGTCGAGTAAAAAATATTATATAAGACAAAATGGTTTATTAATAGGATATGATTTTGTTAGATTTTTTTGGTCACCATAATAATTGAGCCCAACCATCTTCCCGTACTTACCATGTGACACGTGTCAAAATATGAGTGACGTCGAGGAGTCGCACAGTCGAGTATGACCAAAATAGAAAGAGGGTTGTGGAATTGACCGTTTCGTGGATCCACTTTGAAATTTTGTATCATTTCTGGCATTTTCTCTTCTCTTTATCATGCAAAATGATTTAGGTGATTTAGGCATGTTTATCAAAAGTATTCGTGAGCTATAACTGTTTTCTAACGTTTGATAATATTTTGTAGTTGTAGTCATAATATGTAAAATGATGTAATTTTATATCATCATATCTCTTAAAAGCTACTTCATGATACTTTTAAAAATGAACATTACAAAGAAATTAAAACTACTTAATATTTGCTAAACGGGCAATAAAAGTAACAGCATCCAACACTCATTACTCCTAAAGGTGCGTTTGGTTCGCAGTATGTTTTGAAAGGAATTGTAATCTGTCAAAAGAATTGTAATTTGAATGAATTGTAATTCAAAGAGTTGTAATGTGTTGTAATTGTAATGTGTATGAATTGTAATTGATGTTTTCTGTCACTGTGTTTGGTTGGATCTCAACGTAATTGTAATTCGAAAAATTTATAAAATTTCAAAAAATTTATAAAAATTCGAAAAAATTTATAAAAATTCGAAAAATTTATATAAATTCGAAAAAATTTATAAAAATTCAAAAAATTTATAAAAATTCAAAAAATTTATAAAAATTCGAAAAAATTTAAAAAAATTCCAAAAATTTATAAAAATTTAAAAATTTTATAAAAAATTTATAAAATTTTATAAAAATTTAAAAATTTGAATTTTTATAAAATTTTTTGTAAAATTTTTAAATTTTTAAATTTTTTGAATTTTTAAATTTTTAAATTTTTATAAATTTTTTATAAAATTTTTAAATTTTATAAATTTTTTATAAAATTTTATAAATTTTTTGAATTTTATAAATTTTTAATTTTTTAAATTTTTTGAATTTTTAAATTTTTAAATTTTTATAAATTTTTTGAATTTTTATAAATTTTTTTGAATTTTTATAAATTTTTTCGAATTTTTATAAATTTTTCGAATTTATATAAGTTTTTTCGAATTTTTATAAATTTTTTGAATTTTTATAAATTTTTTCGAATTATTATTATTATTATTATTATTATAAAATTTTGAATTACAACGTAATTCAAAACTTTCCATCCAACATCCTATGTAATCTGAATTCCCTCCTTTGATGTAATTGTAATGACTGAATTACAATTACAACGCAAACCAAACAGCCTACGTAATGTAATCTGAATTACAATTCCTTCCATTCTGTGAACCAAACAGCCTACGTAATGTAATCTGAATTACAATTACATCCAATTACGCCAGATTACGGCGAACCAAACGCCCCTAAATGTTCCTAAACACTCTTTGTCAAATGCAACTTTTGTTTGAAACATCCGGAAATAAAAAAATAGGTACAGTAATTGTTTTGAGATGGAAGGATTATAAAATAGTAATACTAACACATTTAAACATATATTAAAAAATTATAATTCCCTCAATTATTAAAGGTACGTGGCATGTGTGAATATTAGTGTGTGACATTATCCGCCCAACGCATCGTGACTCTCGTGGATAAAGGATTGATTTTAAGCGTGGGTAGTGCTACTATCAAATATCAATACCCGGCTCACATTTATCATTTTCAACTCTTTTTCTATTTTTCTACTAATAATTACTCTCTCCGTCTCAATTTAATTGTTCATATTTCATTTTAGGGATGTCTCAAATTAATTGTCCACTTTCACTTTTTAGTAAAAACTAGAGAATATAATAGAGGAATATTCATTTTGAGTGATTCAAAATAAAAGTGGCCCCACTTTTATTAATCTCCGTGATTTTTGTCCCCTGACAATTAAATTGAGACGGAAGGAGTATTATTTTTTGAACGGCAGCATATTATTAAAAAAGAAACTAGTAGAGAGGTAGCAACTACAAAGGCGATTTCAGCTAATCAGTCCAACTAATACATTTTTCCCTCTAAACTTATACGAAGAAAAAGAATATTGACGAATAGAATTAAAAATATCACATATCCTCATAACTTGAGAATTGAAAACGATATTATTCCTAAAACGCTAAATGGTCCAACATGAAGCAGCGAAAATGATATAGGCTCGGTCCTTCTCATCTTTTGGAGCTTGAGACGCCAAAAACCAAGAATCTCAATCGTTGCAAGAAGCAAACACCGGGAACTTTAAGTCACACCAACCACGAACTAACCTCCAAATATTAGAAGCAGTAGCACATGAAAAGAAAACATGAGCATTCGACTCAGCAAATCCATTGCAAACCAGGCACGTAATAGACTCAATTTCTAAACCCCTAGAGGAGAGGTTTAGACGATGAGGGAGCTTGTCTAGAGACAACCGCCACATAAAGATGTTAACTTTCCGCGGGAGAACCTTAAACCACCTCGTGCATATTGGAGACGAAGGGAGCATGCAATCATCTAAAAAATTTCGGGCAACACTAACTGAGTAGATGTTATCCGAGGAAAGGGTAAAGACGAGATAATCACGGTCTACAATAGTATCCAAATAACTGATTTCAATCAAAAAATTATTGAAATCAGCCTGCGTTCTTCCAGAAAGCATAGGCCTACTCCAATCCCACGACCAAGATCCATTTGCAATGCGATCACTAATTAAGCAGTTTTGGTTTCTCTCAAGACGAAATAACCGATTAAACCTGGTACAAAGAGGAGAGTCCCCCAACCAAGTATCTTTCCAAAAGCGAATCATAGAACCATCCCCCACATTAAATCGAAAGGAATTCAAATGGAGGTATCCACTTGAATGAAGATGATAAATTGAACCAACGATACGAGCCCATAAACCATTTGATTGACAGCCTTTTAAATCGAAGCCCGCTTCTTCACCATGAATCGACTTTAGAACTTTAACCCACAAAGCAGATGGAGAATTTAACAAACGTCATCTCCATTTGAGAAGGAGCGAGAGGCTGAAAGCTTTAAGGCTTCTCACACCTAAACCTCCTTTATCGAGAGAAGCTAAAATAGAAGACCATTTGATCCATGCCAACTTCCTTTTATCACCAGACGCACCCCAAAAGAACGAAGCATGGATACTTTCGAGAGCCTTAATGACTGCATCAGGGGCTTTAAAGATAGACATAAAATATAAACCAAGGCTTCCAAGCACGGATTTAATAAGAGTAAGGCGGCCTCCTGAAGATAACATATTAGCTTTCCATCCTGATAACCTAGCTTTAAAACGATCAATCAAAACATTCCAATTCGAAATTCGGCCCATGTTCGAACCTATAGGTAAACCAAGGTAAGAGAAGGGAAGAGTACTAGCTGAACAATCAGTACCAGCAGCTAAACGAGCAACTTCTGGAGGAGGGACACCCACTCCATATAGATTCGACTTGTTGATGTTAATTTTGAGGCCTGATGCGAGGTGAAAAACGTTTAGAATACGTATGATATTATACATATCATTTTGGTTCCACTCAGAAATAATAATAACGTCGTCCGCATAAAATAGGTGGGATAAACGAATACTAGGAGATCCAAAACAAGCACCCCTGAACATATTTTCCATCAAACCGTCCCTAAGGGTAATGTGGAGGCCTTCCATAACTATAATAAATAAAAAAGGCGACAATGGGTCTCCTTGCCTCAACCCTCTTCTTAGCGAGAATTCTGACGTAGGACTTCCATTAATGAGGATAGAAGCTCTAGAAGACACTAACCCTGCTCTAATCCATCTGCGCCAATTGCTACTGAAACCCAGCTTATCCATGACGTGGTCTAAGAAATGCCAACTTACAGAATCAAACGCCTTTTCGAAGTCAACTTTAAACAACAACAATTTCTTCTTTCGCTTCTTATACCAATCTATAACCTCGCTTAGAATAAGAGGGCCATCAAGAATTTGACGACCCAAAATAAAGGCCGATTGTTCATGACTGATGATCGAGTCAATAACCTTTGAAAGCCTATTTGCCAAGATTTTCGCGACAATCTTGTATTGAAAACCAATAAGGGAAATAGGTCTGTAGTCTTTAATATAAAGGGGATTAGACACTTTCGGAATTAAGGTAAAAAATGAGGAATTCACACCTGATGGAAACGAGCCTGTTGAAAAGAAATTAACCACGAAAGTTTGAATGTCGAGGTGCAAAAGGTCCCAATACTTTTTAACGAATAAAAACGTAAAACCATCCGGACCCGGGGCTTTTTGGCTCCCACAATCCCAAACTGCAGTTTTAATTTCCTCCAAGGTCACCATGGAGTCTAAATGAACTCGATCCAAGTCACTTAATCGATTTGCCGCGGACATGTGAGGAAAATTAACCGGCGTATCATGACAAGAAAACTTGTCCTTGTAAAAGTTAAGAAAAGCCGACTTAATGTCTAGAGGATATGATATCCAAACTCCTTCATGCAGAATGCCTTTAATAATTTGAGTGTTCCTTTTAGAGTTAATGATGCCATGAAAATATTTGGAATTTTCATCTCCTTCCACGTCCCATCTAACACGAGCCTTTTGAAACAAGTCCATGGATTCGAGCTTTTCCAGATTGTCTAACTCATGCCACGTATTTACTCGGAGCATTTTCTCTTCATCAGTAGCCAGCCCCGCATCAATCTTATCATCCAAAGATTTCAAGGAAGCCAAAATGGAATTTTTTCTACTGACTTCAGAAACTTTAGTGCGGGAAAACCAAAGTTTGAGATGGGCTTTGAGCCCCTTAACTTTGTCATGAAGAGCCGTCGTGGAACCGACGTTAGTAGCTGAAAGGCTGTTCCAAGCTTCTTTAACGACATCGTCAAAATCTTTTCTATCAAACCATGAATGAAAGATTTTGAAAGGGAACAGGCCAAAATCATTTTTCTTGCAATGCAAAAGAATGGGATTATGATCTGACCAAAGTCTGTCAAGAACCGTCACCTGTAAATTAGAATGGGCATGAAGCGTATTGTTCGAAATCAGAAAGCGGTCTAGTTTGCTCAACTTGGAACCTGTTTTGTTCATCCAGGTAAACATTTCACCTCCCATGGGAAGGTCAATTAAGCCAGCGTCATGGATGAAAGAATTAAATATCGCTGCGTCGGTGCTAGAAAAAGAAGAGCCACCCCGTTCATATTCACATCTGACTTCGTTCAAATCTCCAAAAAGGACAATGTTACCTTCATGACTTTGAATGAAAGAGCGAAGAGAATCCCATAAAATGGATTTCTCCGGATGGTGTTGTGGCCCATATACATTGATAAGAAAGTAATCTTCAACCGAATTCAGCCACTTACCTTCAACAATTATATAATTATCACTACACCACATTCTAGATTTAGAAAAAATGCTAGGATCCCACATGGTGATCAAGCCCCCTGATCTACCCCTCGCCATACTACAAGCATAATCAAATTTAAAGTTGCCCCACATGGATTTGAGTTGAAACAATTCTAATCTCGTCATCTTTGTTTCTTGAACGCCGAGAAAATGAATATTATGTTTGAAACATTATTCCTTGATCCACACACGCTTCTTTAGCTTCTTAGAGCCACGAATATTGATTGACAAAATATTCATCTATCCACCATCGACACACCTATCCCATTGATCATCTTCCTTAATGAACGTTTGCATCCTTTTACATCATAACCTAACGCGTCACCCACCTCTATCATCTTGTTCATCTCGGCTATAAAAGAGAAACCTTTTCTTTCTTTTGATTTGAAGTTACCAAAAGATGTAGAGCATTTATTTGCTTTAGCACCACGCCCTGAATACTCATTTTCTTTTCTATTCCTGATCAAATCTTCAAATCCAGGAGGTATGGTAACGTCTGACTCAACTACCTTGGCATCCACCTCTATCGGCTTAGACACAGTTTCATGCTTAGTGTCTGTTTCAAAACCAGGAGGGATTACACCCTCCTCAAAAACTTTTTCAAAACCAGGGGGTTTACTACCTGATGAGGTATGAGACTCCATGCCAAAACCCTCCTCTTCTTCTTGTTGAACCTCATTTTTGGAATTTGAAGCAACTTTTTCCTCCACAACCTTTTCAATAAAATCATCCAAAACTTCATTTTTGTCTTCATTCTCATTTGAAGAACGGCTCTCATTTTCATCAAAATTATCATCCGAGTCACTACAATCTAAATCATTAATAATACGAGTGCTCCAAATTCCAATTTCTTTAACGTGAACATCAAAAGCCTTACCATTAATAACCACAGACACCGTTTCAGAGATACAAGTGGACATTTTAGTAGCAATACAAACCCTTCCCATACTCATAATATCATCCACTTCTGAGTCAAAGAACTTAAATTTTCCGAACAAGCTTATAACTTTTTTGAGTGCATTTGACCCCCAAGCACATAGTGGAAGGCCATTAATTTCAATCCAAATCAATCTTTCATCAACAATGAACGAAGGAGAAACAGTCTTAAGGGAAGACCAAAGTGTGTTAAGAGATTCATTTGACTTAAAAGCCGCACATGTCTTCTCATTTTCAAACTGAATCCAAACCCAAAGGCCTCCAACGTAGTAGATATTGATATCAATGAAGCCTTCATTTATGCAAATACGATAGATGTTGCTCATCGTATCCACCTCTTTCACCTTGACCAAAACCACAGTAGACGTGTCCTCTACTTTAATGAGATCATGTTCACTCAATTGAATACTTCTACTTTTTTTTTAGTCTCAATATTAGAAGCCCCTTTGGAGGCAACAACCCCATTAGCTACAGAAGCATAAGATTGCTTAGAAGAATGACCATTATTACTAGGGCACACCAGTACCTCATGGGAATTTAAAACACCTTTAACTGTTTCTTTAGGCACAGTAAACAAAGTAGCCTTAACATGTCTTTGGAATTTAGCAATAGAAACATATACATGATAACTTCCAATCTAGATATTAGAAAGAGACCTAACAAATTCTTCCCCATTGCGAATTCCCATGAACCTAACGAAACTGAAACGCTTACCAATTTTTGAACGCTTGTTAGCAATGAAAGCATCCACAATCCGCCCAAAAGGTTGGAATTCTTTCCACAAACTCTTAGCATCCAAAGACTCAGGAAAATTAGTGACGAAAAACGACGTAGCAATCTTCTCAACATCCTTCACAAACGGGTTGTCGATGGGTTTTGATTGCGATTTTTTGTTTTTACCAAACACCCACGTCCAGCCATCAGGTTTAGAATATGCGAAGGAGCCCCCAACCATGAAAACAAGGGATAGAAAACAATCTGTTGTGAAATAAAAATGGGTTTTACGGTGGTTAAAATTTGACTAAATTGGGTGAAATTGAAATGATGTTATTGAAAATAATAGTGAAATGGAAGTGGGTTTTTGGTTAATTTGGATTCAAATGATGTTAAGTGGGTTAATTTTGTGGTTGAAAGGATGATTTTTCATCAAATTACATATGTATATAGCGAAAGGGTGTTTGGATGGTGTGAAGAACACTCGCTCCTTTGACGTAGTGTGGTCTTTTTTTCTGCTAATAATTATAATGCAGTTTTTGTTATTTTTTGTTCTGTATGTTTGTCAGTGTAATATTTTTTAAATTTGTTAAATTGTATATTATATTTCGTTCATTCAATTTTGTAGTTTTATAATAAAACATTATTATAAAAAAAAATTAAAAAATATAAAAAAGTAAAAAAGGAAAAGATGTACTACATGTGTTTTTGAAGCTACCAATAATCCAATATACCATCTCTTTAAGTATTCGTGGGTAGCTGTGTATGTTCACATTTATACCCTCTTGGATGTATAAAGTTATTAAATACGGAGTGCTAAAGTATTAAAATAAAAATAAAAAAAGTTACTAAAAGTACCACATGCTGCATGTGGTTCTTTTCTTTTCTCTATTTAATGAAAAAAGTCACGCTTTGAGAAATATATATCATATAGTTAGGAATCTTGCATCATATATCAAAAGTTTAACTTATATCATAAATTATATAAAATTAAAATGAATAAATTTTGATCATTTATTTCTTCATCAAATTAAGTATGCATACTTTCATTCTTATTTAAAAAGACTTAAATATCTCATAAATCGTTAATTGTTACGAGGAATGAATCATACCATCGCAACGAGAACTAAATCATCTGAGGCACTTCCATATATTTTCGATGAATTTTATTTTTCTGCAATTTTTATGTGATTGCTGAAATTTACGTCTGAAAAAAAATCATATGTGTTTTGTAAAGTCACAGTTGATTTGTTATTGTAAAAATGTGATTTGGAAGATTATAAGTGATTTTTAAAATAACAAATCAGATGTAATTTTACAAATAAAATGTGATTTTTTAAGGCGTAAATTTCAACACTAAAAAAAGGTTTGTCGAATGTATATCGAAGCGCACATCTACTAAAAGATACAAATATTATCGTCGCGATGATGTATTTTTTATCATTTAACGATCTACCATTTGCAATATATTTTATTTTAAAAAAAAAGTGCAGAGTGAATATTTTTATTCCGATTAAAATTTAAATAACCAGAATTCGTTCATTTGATTTTTAAAGAATTTGTGATGTACGTCGATCTCAAATATGCATAATATGTATGTTCTATGCGACCTACGAGATACGATCTGAATTTGACAAATGTTGAAACTAAAATGAGAAATCACATAAAATGTAGGTTTACACACTTTTTAAAAAAAAAAAAACATAAAATGTAGTTTGGTAGCGCAAATTTGTAAAAGAAAATCATTTAGTTACGTAAAATCGTAAAGTGGCACGATCTTTGCATAAACTGCAAAAAAGTCATTCGGTCGCATTGATTGTGTGAGTCAACAATGGATGCATAGAAAAGGAAAAAATATTAAAACTCATCGCATGATCTACTATGACAGGCTTTAAAAATCATAAATACATGTCGTTGTTTTTCAATTTTCATCAAACTAGACCTAATTAATTCATTGTGTTTGCTTTCGGGTTTGGTCATAAAAAAGTTGTACATTCGAACAAACCTTAACTAGAGTGGCAAACTAAGATTAAATGTACACTTATAAAAAGAAGAAGAATAAAATTAGAGTTACAAACATTAAAGAAAAATGAAAATTCCATCAATAGTAATGTTTTCTTGAAATACCAAACTGTTAGTAATTAGTATGTCAAATTTTATCGAAGATCTTTGTTCTATTAGTATGTGAGTGATTTATTAAGAAAAAGGTTGTGGGTCAACTCTTTGTTCTATTAGTATGTGAGTGATTTATTAATAAAAAGGTTGTGGGTCAACTCTTGTGAGACATTTGTAAGATAGGTAATATATGCATGTAGCAAATTTTATACCCAAGGTTTTTGGTCTAATGATACGTGATTGACGTATTTTAGTTGTGAGTTCAAGTCTTGTTTGAAACATGTGTAAGATTTTATGTATGAGATATGTAATATATGCATGTAACAAATTGTCGTTAAAAAGAGCAGGTTAAATTTTAATCAACTAGTTTTGTGACAATTTGATGGATCATACAGATTAACAGGAGACCTCTCAATAAGAATCTTAATTACCAAATCTTATATACGTAACAAATAGTGAAAAAATAAATAAATAAATAAATAAATAAATAAAATAAAAAGCCACGTAAGCGTAGAAAATACACTCATTCCTCACTATATAGGAAAAATAATAATTCAATCTAAAAAAAATCAAGATGACATATATAACGAAAATAAAAGTTTAGAATATATGATATAAAATATAGTTAAAACATGTTTAAAAAAAAAGAAAAAGAAAAAAAGGTTAATATGAATATGATCGGGATTGTTTTCTCGCATACAAAACAACAAAGCCTACTGAAGGACCCAATTTTTGTTGATAGTGAAAAAATATTACCGATCATGTATATATTAACTTTAACGGATATAAATCTACTTTTTAAATATAGAATTGTTCAAACATTAAAATATCATTTCTCTTTTTTCTCTTTTCCTTTCGGAATCATACTATGGGTGTGTTTGGCAGCAAGAATTATGGGAGATTATGGGAGCTAAAGATTATTTTTTTTTTTTAAATAAGCTCTCATCTAAAAAGTAGTCTTGTTTGGCTGCGCAAGATTATTGAAACTCTAGCAAAATAATCTCCAAAAAAAGAAAGCTCCTCACAGGAACTTTTCAGAAAATCCTGGAGATTATAATTTGCTAATTTACAAAGATACCCTTCCTAATACCCATGTTCTAAATAGAATTAATCTCCAATTATGTCATTTTACACTTTTAATTTTCAGCTAGTTTGCCAAACATTACTACAAAAAAAAAAATCTATAATTTTAATCTTTTTCAGCACCAGCACCAGCAACAGCACCAGCACCAGCACCAGCACCAGCAACAGCATCAGCAACAACTATTATTGCCAAACATACCCTATGTAGATGGCACTGGAAAGTGGATATTACTTCCGTCCAAAATAATTGTCCCAACAAACACACACTTATTATTATTTTTTCTTTTTTTATATTTTTGGTAAAATGACAGTTTTACTTTTAATTAACTAATTAATAATATAATAAGCTTAGTCGATCTTTTTTATATATTTTTGACATTGGACAATTAAACTGAAATATCCAAAATAAATAAATAAATAAACTATTAATTGAGAGAAATGTGGTTTTATTTTCCCGCCACCTTTTCCCGCTTGTTTTCCCTCTACCCCTCAAACAAACAAAATCATTAAAAACCCTTAATCCCTGATCATTCCAAAACCTTGACACCCCTCAGACCCAAAGGTATTTGTTTTTCAATCTCTTGTTCTCAAGTCTATTTCAAATGTATTATTATTATTACTCGTTAACATTCCTCTATTTAGGTTTCTACAATGACTGTTTCTACTTAGGTGTTTAGGAATTAAATATGCTTATTTTGAGGATAACTTTTATTTGTTACTAGAATTCAGGGCATTTATAAACGGAGAGTCTTTGAGTCGGTCTCACCTAGGGGTGTTAACGAGTCGAACTTTAAACAAGCTACTCGAGCTTGAGCTCGTTTAGCTCGAGTCGAGCTTGATAATTTTTGAGCTCGAGTCGAGCTCAAACAAGATGTAGAGCTCGAATATCTTCACAAGCCGAGCTTTAAAATTTAATATTTAGCTCGGCTCGTTCGAAAACTCGTTTAGTTATTTGAGTCGAACGAGCTACTCGATATAAACGAGTCGAACAAGCTAAATATTTAGTTTCAAAATATTTGATTGTTAAAATTTTATAAATAGTAGTATTATAGTTCAAATAAATCAAAACTAATAATAAGTTAACCTTCAATAATATTAAAGAAGATCTACACTTAAGGTAATATTCACTAAGAAACTTGGTCCTTTGTTTATATAGTCCTCTCATCTCCTTCTTATTGTTTCACTCATCAATGTGGGATGAGAAGTGAAATCTCTTCTTTCTTTCTTTTTTCTCTTTTTTTTTTTTTTTTTTTTTTTTTTTTTCTCTTCTTATTTCTTTCCAGGTAAGTATCACTTGAAAATGTTATTTTAATTAATTGTAGTTATGTTCGATAAGTGTTCCATAAATAAATAATCAATTTATTGAATAGTTTTTATTAAATACATAAATGAAAGAAAACAGAACGTAAATACCACTATTGGGTTGGCTATACTAAGGGTGGCCTGGTGCGAAACTACGAATGAGGCCCCGTAAATCACGAAAAGCTTAACTATTATGGAAAATTCAAAATATAATACTTTTGCATGTATAAATACTAAATGACATATACTAAATTGGAGACTCCTCACAAATAGTGACCCTGTGTGGTTGCCCCACTCGAACATGTTAATCACCGTCACTGGCCATACCTCATGCGTGAGAGAGCGGAAAAAATAGATGGACGGTGACTATCTCAACAAATTGGTTTGTGTGTGAAAGTGTGGCCCCCCAATAGATACTATATCTTTAAAAAAAAAAATACCTACTATCATTTTATTACCTATAAATACTCCATAAACTTTAACATTTTTAAACACAACTTCACATTATATACTCTCTATTCTATACTCTCAACTTCATAAACGAAACACTACCTGAAACACTCCCCCAACATAAAAAGGAACGTTCACTCGGCTGTGCGGGAGTATTTATTATAGCCCACTTTTTCTTCGGGAAGCCAAACGCTCGTTTCACATCTTTCCTTGTTGCTTCGTGCGCATTCTTATACGTTATTCGCTTTGTACGACAATCAACTTTCATATTAGCATTCTAAAAGAAATACCCGTGGCTTTTCTTATGTTGTCACACATGCAACATTTTCTAAATTTTTTTATAACATCCGTGTATAATCTTCTATCCCTATTTAATCACCACAAAACTTTAATCCCAATCAAAACTTTCTCTTTTTTATTCACTAACATAATCACACACCATCAAGTTCATGCTTGATGATAAACTTTTCGACACAAAAAGTTGCTGAAAACCTCTTGACTAGTTATGTATAATGCCCGAGTTCATATTTTAGTGTCTCCTCTAAAGTTGTTTAATGTTTACATTTACTTTGCCACACCCTATAAAAAAGTATAAGTTTTATCCCAGAATTGTATAGAGAAACTTTAGTTGAATTACTTGTACCAAATATATTTCGATAGTGTGATGTCGTATTTTTTTACTTTTGTGATAAAGTTTAATATTGAACTCTTGATGAATATTTGCATAAAGATTGTTTAGAAAGTTAAAAGCTTTATATCTATATCGTCTAGCGGGTATAATTTAATGTGCTTTTGTCTAAAAGTCTAAATCGACTTCATATAATATTCATGTCAATGAAAACCTTCGAAGAGTCTTATTTCCCAGGTTGTGCATGAAACATTTCTTGACATTTTCTAGTAACTATATACTTAGACAAAAAATAAGAAAATAAGTTTGAAGAGACTAATAGAACAAAAGAAATTAAAATATAAGAAGGACATAGCTTACTAGTAAACTTATCCCACATTGCTTGAAGAGGGAAAATTTGAAAAAAAATAACTTTATATAAGCAAAGCCCCCACCCTATTTTGAAAGTTAGTCAAACTTTAGGTGGTATTAAACATTGTGTATTTCTAAACAAGCTTTGTCGAGCTTATGATATAAAAGACCTTGTGTTCAAGCTTACAAGCGAGAAACTTGAGCTTGAGTAGTTAAATAAATTTTTGAATAACTAAACGAGCTTCGAGCTCGAGCTCGAGCTCGAACACTAAATAGTTACTCGAGATCGAGTTCGAGCAAGATTTGGAAACTTTATTCGAGCTCGAGCCGAGTAATAGTTAATCGAGCTGGGCTCGAATATCCAAAAACTCGACTCGGCATGGATCGTTAACACCCCTAGTCTCACCTAAGGAAAGTTCAGAAATGGATTAACCTAGTGAGGCCGCGTACAAACACCCCCTTAAAAAGGTTTATGTGGTGTTTAGTTGTAGAAAACTTTTCTTGTTTTTTCGTTTCGCTAGATTCCTTGAGAAAGGGAATGTTTTTTCTTCTCTAGGGGAGATTTGGGAATTTTGAAAACCTATTTAGATAGAGTTATATTTTTCCTTTTAAAAGATGAAAAGATTACCTCGGATTACGACTGTGGGCAGCAACGGCGAGGATTGAAGGTGGGGATGTTATCGATAGTGGTTAGGGTTAAAATGAGATATGAATGGTAGATTGGGAGATCCTTTTTTTGAAAATTGTTGGAAAAAAGTGTGACTAAACGGTTTTCTGTTTTTTCATTTTCATATAAAAACTTTCCTGAAGAAATGGGATGTTTTGTTGGAATTATATTACCATTACAATCATATATATAAACCAAAACATCAAAGAACACATATAGCGGAAGCATATGATACATATAACACATAAATAATTAAACCGAATATTAAAGTGAACGTACCTTGATGATTTTAGCAAGAACAAGAATCTTGAACAATATGAATGATGAACCCTAATTAGGGTTAATAGGATTATAGGAATTGCCCCTTACCGTTATTGCAATTCAATCCAAGATTCTTACAATAGTATGTAAGAATCACGTTCTTGTACACACGCACTAAACCGAACTAAAGTAATGCAAGTTATTAATCACAAAATCAAAACCAAAACAATTTTGTTTTAACAAAATTCGGTCGACCCTTAGGAGGGGGAAACCGATCGATCAAGACAAGAAAAGGGGAAGAAAACGTTAGGTTTAGCTAGTGCACAAGAGATACCAAAAACTAGAACCTTAGGTTTGCTTATATAGGCTATGCAACTTAGAGCCCAAGTTGGACTTGGATTAGGAAACCCTAATCCTTACCCAAACCGATCGGCCCTCCCCTTAATGGTGGTGGATCCGGATCCTTCTTGGCTACTAATTACATTCTAGTCCTTTCCTTATTTTATTTAACGACCGTTAGTCACTTCCGTTAAATACTAACGTTCGTTATTTATTTTGTGATAATTAATAATCAAATATAACATTTTACATTTAATTATTAATCTTTAGTTCTTATACGTAATGTGTGCAATCCCGTGATCTTGAGTTCAATCCTAACACACGACTACTATTTTATGTCTATAAAACTAACAGCTCCCACTTAGACATATTATAATAGTTGTGATCACATCGGTTAGCGTCTTGCAACACGCCGATGCCTCTAGTACAACTCGAGTAGGTCTCCTGGAAAAACCTTTAATGATTCATTATTATTATTATCCTTTTGTTTCTAATACTACATCAAATAAAGATATGGATATTATCTTTATTCAAAATTCTGTTTCTCGTTGTTTGTGATTTAGCAAGATTACCAAATCTTCTGAACATATTCAGGGGAGATCTTGGGCATGGCCATGCAAACATCTTGTCAACCCTACGAGGGGCCCAGCAGTATTAAACTCCAAAAATAAATTTGGAGGAACAAATTCTATCTTGACTACGAGCATAACTTATGAACTTTGCAACAATTCCGAAAACAATCCTTATGACTACCAGTTACGTATAGCGTTAAATTGTTCTACAGAATGCACTACATTCACAACAGTTATCTAGTATCTCAAGTCTGAGGATAACTATTCACGATTATTTAGAAATATCCATAAGTAATATCATGTAGTTGGGATAAGTCCTATATTCAATTCATTGAATATCATATGAATTTGATATGACAACGCATGAATATACTTTCAAGTATATTTTACCAAAACTCAAATTTGTCTTAACATAATGATATTCTCACATCATTAACTGACAACGAACATTTAGAATAACTAAGTTATTCATGGATTAAAACATGCAAAAAATAAGACAACAATATTAAATACTCCCCCCGTCCCTAAATAAATGTCCACTATTGACTTTTAAAGTCTTCTTTTTAAAACTTTGACTTTAAATTATTTCATTTGTGTTATTTAATAATAATAGATTAAAATTATACCAGTTACAATACATTTAAAATCCGATCTATTCATATATTTTGCATCAATTATTAAATAACACAAATAAAATAATTTAAGGTCAAAGTTAAGAAAGAAAGACTTAAAAAGTCAATAGTGGACACTTATTTAGGGACGGAGGGAGTAATGAATATAAACATAACCAATACTTTATTTCATTGATAAATAATAAATGTTTACAATCCTTTATCCAAATATTAAATACAGTCATGCATGAAACTACTAGCTAATCTAAGTCCAATTCCATTGGATAATTCAGTAAGCTTTTCTTTCGCTAAAGCCTTAGTGAATGGATCAAATTACCGTGCAAAGCGAACCACTATCGGCACATAAGACTTTGCAAGATTAATAATTTATTACCTATGTTTCACCATTATTTAGTCCGTTTATTTTTTATTAAAAAAATACCCTGTTTGCTTAAAACATGTAGAACAATTAAACAAAAAACAAGTAATTTTAAAATAAAACAACTAAATAATACACATAACTTAACAATTAATTATGTGAACATGTAGCCACATGCAAATTAATTCAATAACCTATTAATAATCAATCTATGGTTTTAATAATATGCATATATTTAACTAAGACTTCCATTGATTTTTGAGCAAATGGTACCAATGGACCACATACACCAAATAATTTGGTTGCGTAAGTCCTAACAAATATATACCAAGTTGCACATAATTGATTACTTAATTAATTGGAGTCTTCCCCAATTCGACATCTATTAATTAACTTACATGTGAAAACAAATAAATCATCAATGAATCCATGCCAAACATGCATGTTTGCCTGGATTCTACCTAACAATTAGCATATTGCCACAGGATCACTTTCAAAGACATAAACATGTTTAAACCTAGGGTTTCTAATCAAATTAATTACAAATCCAAAACCCTAAATATTATAGGGCAATCGGCCCAAAAAATAAAATAAATTAGGGTTTCGATTTGATCAAACCCTAAATCGACAAAAACATGTATAAACTCAATCAAGATTCGTTTTTTATGTGAGTTCGGTAATTAATTACATGTTATAACGGCTCGTGATGCCACTGTTGAAATTATATTACCATGACAATCATATATATAAACCAAAACATTAAAGAACACATATAGCTAGCGGAAGCATATGATACATATAACACATAAATAATTAAACCGAATATTAAAGTGAATGTACCTTGATGATTCTAGCAAGAACAAGAATCAAACTCGAACAATATGAATGATGAACCCTAATTAGGGTTAATAGGATTATAGGAATTGCCCCTTACCGTTTTTGCAATTCAATCCAAGATTCTTACAATAGTGTGTAAGAATCACGTTCTTGTACACACGCACTAAATCGAACTAAAGTAATGCAAGTTATTAATCACAAAATCAAAACCAAAACAATTTTGTTTTAACAAAATTCGGTCGACCCTTAGGAGGGGGAAACTGATTGATCAAGACAAGAAAAGGGGAAGAAAACTTTAGGTTTAGCTAGTGCACAAGAGGTACCAAAAACTAGAACCTTAGGTTTGCTTATATAGGCTATGTAACTTAGATCCCAAGTTGGACTTGGATTATGAAACCCTAATCCTTACCCAAACCGATCGGCCCTCCCCTTAATGGAGGTGGATCCGGATCCTTCTTGGCTACTAATTACATTCTAGTCCTTTCCTTATTTTATTTAACGACCGTTAGTCACTTCCGTTAAATACTAACGTTCGTTATTTATTTTGTGATAATTAATAATCAAATATAACATTTTACATTTAATTATTAATCTTTAGTTCTCATACGTAATGTGTGCAATCTCGTAATTTCGAGTTCAATCCTAACACACGACTACTATTTTATGTCTATAAAACTAACATGTTTTTCATCAACTAAACACACCCTTAGTTTGTTGTTACTGATTGACTGTTAATTACCGAGTCTTATTTTCTTGGATATATGCATAATCATTGCAAGTGTTATGATGAACGAACATGGGAACCGAAACACTTATTTTGTTTAACGCAGTCAGACCCTTTTTTTAATTTTATTTTTAATTTTATTTTTGCATAGCATGGATGTACATTTTTGCGTGAAAATGTATATATTTATATAACATACATGTACATGTGACGAGTCACTTGGCATTGTACTTTTAGGCATAGGGCGTCGAGGCAACAAAGGATATAGTTTTATACCTTACAACTGTAGTTACCGGCTTACTGCAATATGGCATTTATGAGTGTTTGAGACTTGAGAGTATATACATAGTTTGAAAAGTAGGATAATTGGTTTGGATGGAATTTTTTACTATCGGTGTTTTTGATGTGGTGACATGTGTTTGTTCCGCAATGTGTACATGACGTGGATCGAGTCTCATAGATTTCATAATATCATTATTTATATGCTGATGTGTTAATGCAAGATGCGACTATGTCATTGTTATTTAAATACTTCCTCTGTTTAAGCTGATATGTTATGTAACTTGTGCAGACGTCATGCCTAAAAAATTATCGGGGTGTGGCAATTCATCTCTGGAAGACTTACCTGATGATGTCGTGCTGTATATTTTATCAAGGCTCCCAGTGAAGTCATTGGCATACTCTAAGTGTGTATGCAAGAATTGGCGAAATCTAGTTTTGAAATGTTGGTCACCTGAGTGCCTTTTGATTTATTGCTACGAATGTGTAGATATCGGCACTCATCCAGGAACTTTGAAGTTAACGGAGATTGAAGGAAAACATAATCAAAATCGTTTACTTCGCGACCCTTTCATGGCCGGACATTCGCATTGCAGATCTTTTCCCAGGAGGCCAGGATCCTTGGTATTCGTAGTGGGCTCAGTCAATGGTTTGATCTGCTTGTGGGTTGGTGATGACGGTGATGAAGGTGATAACACTTGCATATGTAATCCAATCACCAAAGAATATATGATCCTCCCTAAACAACAATTCAGCGTAGAAAATTATATGGATCTAAGCTGTGGTTTTGGAGTTTCATTGGCAGGGGAGCACAAAGTGATACGGATTTTATGTCAGAGTAAGACGATTAAAGTCGAGGTTTACAACATTGGAATATGTGAACTATAAATAAATCATAAACACATAACATCATCAAAAGCACGCAGCGGAATAAATCTACAAGAACATGTAATTAATTAAACATAAATAGATACGTACCTTAATGATTCCTAGCAAGAACAAGGAATCTCTTGAACAAGAACAAGTTATAAACCCTAATAGGATTTATATGTGGATCGAACTAAACCAAGATCACAAGCTAAAGGAAGCTTGTCACTCGTTCCTGTACACACGTAATGATAGCGTTTCAATGAGAAAAGCTAGGTTCTTGATCACCAATAACCAAACACTTTATAGCTTTATTAGAATCGACCAAATCCAAGTGGATTTAGAAAGAGGGTCGATCGTTGGAGCTAGAGGTAAGAGAGGAGAAGAAGTTTGGCTAAGTTAGGGATTCAAGACTAGAGAAAAACCAAAACACAATGAATGGTATTTATAGTTTTTCTTTTCTTTGTGCCCAAGCTAACCAAACCGACCCTTAAACCCTAATGGGAAGGGTTCGGCCGATCCATGCATCCCACAAGGGATTCTAGATCCTTCTTTCCTATTTTCACGTTTAGTCCTTTAACGGTCGTTAGTTAAAACCCCGTTAAGTACTAACCGTCGTTAAGTGTTTTTATTGGTGAAATGAATAAATAAATATAATGAAATATATTTAATTATTCATCATTGAAACTCTCACGTTATTGTGTGCAATCCCGAGCCTCGGGTTCGAAACCGGACAAACGTATATTAATATTTATACACAAAACTAACAGCTCCCACTTGGATAAACATTAATATAGTAATGACATTGGTCAGCCTAGCTTTACCTTCCCAATGCCCCCAGCTCGATCCGAGTTGTGGTCCTCCTGGAATAAACCACGTGTGATGAAATTAATCACCATACTTATCCTTTTGTTACTAATACCACGTTAATTTGGATATGGATCTTTGTCATTCCATAATTAACTTAGTTTCTCGTTTATACATAATTGAACAAGATTACCAAAATATCTGAACGTCTTCCAGATAGACTTTGGGCGTGCGCACGCAAACATCTTGTCAATCCTACGAGTGGCCAAGCAGTATTAAACTTCAACACAAAGTTGAAGGAACAAATCCCTTATTGACTGCGAGCATAACCCTTGAATTTCGCATCATTTCTGAAAATAGCCCTTATAACTACCTTTTACGGTTAGCGTTAGACTATCTTTCAGAAAATAAGCTACATCCTCGGCAATTATCTGTCATCTCAAGTCTGAGGATAAATATTCATGATATACTTAATGACCATGATCCATAAAGTATAATCATGTATTTGGGATAAGTCCTATATTCAATTTCTCCAATATTGAATATCATGTGACATTGGTGTCTCAACCTTACAGTTCATTCTACCAATCCTCACATTTGTCTTAGTTTAATAATATTCCCATATTATTAATTGACAACAGACTATTTAGAATAAATAAATTATTCACGGATTTAAACATGCAAATATAGAACACAAATATTAATAATGAGAATAAACTTTATCCGCACTTTATTTCATTAAAAATAATAATTGTTTACACGTCCCTATCGAAATACTAATCCAACAGATTTACATGAAACTATCTGCTAAACGAAGACCAATACCCTGAGCATGTCGAGTAAACGTATCTTTAGGTAATGCCTTCGTGAAAGGATCAGCCAGATTGTCATCTGTGTGAACTTTGAGTACTTTGATTTCACCTAGTTCGACTTGTTCACGAACATAGTGCATCTTTCTTTTAAAGTGTCTGGCGCCTTTCATAACTCCAGGTTCATTGGCGAATGTGATTGCAGCAGAGTTGTCGCAATACACATTTATAGGTAATTCAATAGACGGCATCACTCCAAGATCCGTAATGAAATTCCTTATCCAAATAGCTTCTTGTGTAGCATCCGATGCAGCATTGTACTCAGCTTCTGTAGCAGACATGGCCGTTGTACTCTGCTTCTTACTCTTCCAGTCTACTGCTCCTCCATTTATGACAAAGACATAACCCGTTTGCGACTTCGTATCATCTTTATCAGTTTGCCAGGACGCATCGCAGAAACCTGTAACATTCAGTTCTGCGTCTGGATTTCCCCCGAAAACAAGAAACATATCTTTAGTATTCCTCAAATACTTAAGAATGTTTTTAACAGCATGCCAGTGACCTTTTCCTGGATTTTGTTGATAACGACTGGTCAAATTTTGAGCGAATGCCACATCTGGCCTTGTGCATCTAACAGCATACATGATAGATCCTACTGCCGAAGCATACGGAACTTTCTGCATGTATGCCACCTCTTCAGGTGTAGAAGCACACATTTCGCTACTTAAGCCATGATCTACTTGCATGGGCAAATATCCCTTCTTGGAATTTTGCATATTGAATCTCTTCAATATTTTATCCATGTAAGCACTTTGGCTTAATCCGATTAACCGTTTAGATCTGTCTCGATAGATCTTGATTCCAAGGATATACGCTGCTTCTCCTAAATCCTTCATAGCAAAGCAATTACCAAGATATTTCTTAACTTCATTAAGGCTTGTTATGTGATTTCCCATGATTAATATGTCATCGACATATAGGACAAGAAAAGTAGTGTTACTCCCACTAACTTTGTGGTATACACATGGCTCATTGAAATTTTGAGTAAATCCAAACTTCTTGATTTCCTCATCAAATTTCTTATTCCATTGCCTGGATGCTTGCTTCAATCCATAAATG
The DNA here is from genome assembly GCA_021014915.2 of Artemisia tridentata subsp. tridentata. Taxonomy (NCBI): domain Eukaryota; kingdom Viridiplantae; phylum Streptophyta; class Magnoliopsida; order Asterales; family Asteraceae; genus Artemisia; species Artemisia tridentata. The sequence goes on from CP139502.1 coordinate 312,023,999, forward strand.
GATCTTTAAAGTTTGCATACACGCTCAGGAAATTGTGGATTTTCAAAACCTTCAGGTTGCGCCATATAGATGTCTTCATCTAGGCGACCATTCAGAAACGCGGTTTTGACATCCATTTGCCAAATCTCATAGTCATAGTAGGCAGCTATGGCTATAAGAATCCTAATAGCTCTAATGTCGGCTACAGGAGAAAAAGTCTCCTCATAGTCAACACCATATGTTTGGGTAAAGCCCTTGGCCACCAAATGAGCTTTGTAGGTGTGTACGTTGCCATCCATGTCAGTCTTTTTCTTGAAGAGCCACTTACACCCAACTACCTTAGCATTGGGTGGAAGGTCTACTTCAATCCAGACTTTGTTGTCTTTCATGGATTGCATTTCCCCATCCATGGCCACTTGCCATTTTTCCTTTTCAGGACTATTAATGGCAGCCTTATAACTAGTTGGTTCATCAATGTGATCCAATAGAAAAGTTTCCTCATCGTCTATGCTTAAACATAGGCGTTCAGGAGCTTTTATAGATCTTGAAGATCTACGGATGGGTACCACTTCTACTTCAGGTGGAGGACCTAAACTTTCAGGTTCCACAGGAAGTGTGTTAGTGCTTTCAGAAGGTGACGTATCTTCATGATCATTTTCAAGATCATACACTCTCCCACTAAATTCTTGAGATATTAGATTATCCTCAAGAAATTCACCGTACCTAGCTACGATGACCTTATTCTCAGGTGGGAAGTAAAAGTAGTAACCCCTTGTTTCCTTAGGGTATCCTACGAAGATACACTTAACAGATCTTTGTTGGAGTTTATCAGGTGAGTCACGTTTGACAAACGCCTCACAACCCTAGACCTTTAAGTAAGAAAAGTTGGGAGCTTTTCCAGTCCATACTTCATATGGAGTCTTATCAACCTTCTTAGTTGGAATCCTATTTAACACGTGAACAGCAGTTTCAAGAGCATTGTCACACCCCGTCAGAGGCGGAAACACGAGATGTAACTGAGAAAGGCACATTGCATAACATCATAGATTCATACCTTACAATTATTTCAGTAATAGTTTACAAAACATTCTTCGACCAAATTTGAAAAGAAAACATGTCTCTTTTGAACTCTTGACATCTTGTCAAACATGGTAGCAGGTATCAAATAGTTGACTTCGATAAATGTGCCTTCAAATACTTTAGTAATGATCCACCTGAAAATGGTACTAGAAAACGTCAACATAATGTTGGTGAGCTCGTAGGTTTGAAAGTAAAACCGCTGAGCTGTGATATCATAGTGTAGGACAAAAGTGAGCATGATAACCAATTATAAGCACATGTTGAAACCAAACAATGTCGAAACCAAATAATGTCGCACCAACTGAACCTTGTCACAATGTTACAACCACAAACAGTACACACAGAGGGGAGCTACCCCGATAGATCTATCAATTGTTTCGGCTCTCGCAAGAGTTAACAGTTGCGCATCAATGTACACACAGTCAAACAAATTGTAACACATAATTGTATCAACACACATAATGTCCAAAATCATGGAAACAGTATAATCACAGCATGAAAAATAGTTAAAATGTCATTTTAGTACCATCTTCCCCCAAGGAAAACATAATGAAAAAAAAGGGGCTACGAGAACTCACCTTAGCCACAGAAATGCAAGAGATCACACTGACACGACGAGCATCTAGAGCATATCACAACGGTCTCAAAACATACGGCACTAAGGTATACGGAGGTACAAACACAGCGGTACACAACGGTCTAGGATCGGCACAACCTAACACGTATACGATCATCTCAAAATACGTCTCGCAAAGTGATAAAGTCTATAAAATACAATGTGTCGTAGTTTTCGTGGATTACTCAGTTTTCAAAACTTGTCAAAAGATTAGTTTCAACGTTTCGTGTGGTGTGGTAAGAAGACATAGACTCGACAGACAACTCACACCAAAAAGGAATAGACATCGACATAGTCGAGGGAATACTGACGAGAACTCAAACCAAAGAAGGCAACTCTAGAAGTTTACGACAAACAAACACCTCAAATAAAATAACTCAGTTTGTACGTTTCGATATTTACCCCGTTATCCCAAATAACTTGTATAAGACATAAACGTTTTATAAAAATAAGTTAAACTAATAAAAGTTAGTTTTTCTCGAGTCGTCGAGATATAAATCAAATATGAAATTTCAATATTTAATAAGTTTTATGTCTCGCTATTGTTCTTGTAAATATTAGTTTTGGTTTTATTGAAGATTTTGTGTCCGTTCGTGTTTAATATATTAAGTTCATTTCGAAGTTAATATATTACACCGTCTCGAGTCAAAATGTTCAATAAGTCCGCTATCTAATATTGTAAGTCCGATAACGATTCACAATTATCCAAACGTCCAAGTATAACAATCAAAGTTCGTATTCAAACAAATTCACAATTCCAAGTATTATCCGAAACATATTAAATTTTCCAAGTAACCGAAACGTATCAATGAGTACCAACGTTAAAGGTAACGACAACTCACTACTTCAATCATTTATTGACCAAGAATATACGTAACCCGGGATATATTTGTTATGGACACTATGACAATATAGAATTTCTACCATCTTTTTAGACACCTTAACAGCCCAACACAGCCCTTGGGCTTCGGCCCAGCTAGCATCAAATACAATTTCAGTCCACTATGGCTCTATATAGCCCAACAAATTAAAAAAATATCCTACCCAATAATTTTCACGAGGAGACCAAAAATTGAGTTTAAGCCAAGAATAAACCAAAACAAATATAAGGCACCCTTAATAATTCTTTGACATCAAAATGGTTTTAACGCAACTAAATTTGGACTCCATGTCCAACTTTGACAAAAAGACCACGACAAGTAATTTATTACTTGCTATGCCGAGACCAAATTCTAGCGAGACCAAATTCTAGCGATAATAATAACAACGACAGCCTCAAAATCTCACCGAGTCGAAACAATATAACAAGGGACCAAGAATGTTGATATCGCACCGAGACCATAACGAACACACAACAATGAACATCATCAGCATAACAACGACAACAACATCAAACTAATACCGAGATCGAGACTATTAACAGTGACATTCATAACCGAAACATCAAAAACCCGTTTGACACTCTTACCACACAAACCACAATTAAACATGTTTGTATCCGGTTTTAACCAAAAATCCAATAACGAGTTTTATTAGTTTAACATCCAAAATAAATCCGATTTATATGTACCCACGAATATAGTAACGAAAATGAGTATACTCAGTTCATCCCAAAACAATAACTAACTAATAGTTTTCTTGGTTTGAATATAGTTTTAAATCCACGACAAACAACAACAAAATAAATCGGATATAAAGAAAATAATAATAATATCGAACGGGTATTCTCGGTTTTACCATGACGAGAAAAATATAGGTGAGCAAAGTGGCGGAGATGGCGCTCGAACCGAAAACAAACCCAAAAACTATACCTCCGATCTATACTTGTTATCTCCCATTTGTGTTGCCGGAAAAACTCGCCGAAAATATCGTATGTTACCGAGAGAAAAATAGGTGAGGGTGGGTTGAAGGCGCGTGGTGTATATGGAAATGATGAGGATGATGAGATAAGCAAGATGGTGGTGGCGGTGTAGCTGGGTGACCGGCGGTGAGATGGTGGTGACCGGATTTATGGTAGGAAAATGAAGAGAAGGTGTGGCTGTTTTTAGAGAAAAGAAGTATATGAGAGAGAGTGATGTGTCGGCTGGGAAGGAGGTATAAATGAAACACAACCCTAAAAAATTATAAGTGTAGTATTTATAGTGGTAGGCTGGGACTTGTGGCAAACCCTAGCGTGCCCTCAAGGACTGAATATGTAAATCTCTTCATATTTTTAACGAAACGCCAACGAGACCAATAAATCGTGTTATAATTATTTCCCGATCATCCAAAAGTTATTCCATAAATTTTAAAATTTTTTTTCCATTAAGAATGACTATTCATACGTCTTGTTTCTCATGAAAAGATAAAATAATCAAAACAAATCGTCGGTTGTGCCAGTACGCGTTGTGTACGAATTTCACGTTTCGCGAGATAATTTCATGTTTCCAAATCAAATGAGGTCTAAAAAGCTCGGAAATATATAATAGGTAATAGAATAAATATATTCCATTATTAAGATGAGTTTGGAAAATCATCGTTTGTCACGAATGGTTTTGAGTTTTATAAACAAGTATCGCCCAAAAATGCCGGTTGCTACAGTCTTCCCCCGTTAAAAGAATTTTGTCCTCAAAATTCAGCTAGTACTACTACCAAAAAGGTGTGGTTACTTAAGTCTCATCTGATCCTTTCGCTCACAAGTAACTCATGTCCACGGTCTAAGTTCCAACAAACTTATAATTAGAATCTTGTCTCATCTAAATTGCTCACTTCTCTATCGGGGGTTGTGGTTGGCTCTTTCACAACATGAAATAGATCCCCCAAGCTGACATCTTATGGAATGATAACTGGTTGGTCACTAGTTAGGCCTTACTTATGGTTCCTCACACATTAATCACTAAAATCCATGGGTTGCTCGTAAATCCATATGACCAATTCTTGCTAATGAAACTGGTAGTCTGCTGTAAACAACCTAGTCCACTATGTTAGCGTCGATAATTATGTCTGCTCTTACTGAAATAACTAGCGTATGAATGCAGAACCTAACGAAGCTCAGAGTCATAGCAGGAGAACTAGAATTTGGATTAGGGATCAAATGTCGCGGTCGTAACTTATGTGACAGAGGTAAATACTACCAAAAGTTGTAACCTATGTCGTCTTAGTCCAAATTCGTACTTCTGAATGAAGTGTGACGGGTAGTCGATGGTAACTATCAGGTGACTAAATTTGATTGAATAAGACTTTCCGTCTTCGAGCAAAATCATCGAAACCTTAAACTAAGTATCAACTTGATTTTAGCTAAATCTCGTAACTCATCAAACAAGAACTGTCACGAGATTAGGCCGCTAATCAGGTCATTAAGAAAGGGAAATTTAACGTCTTCGATGATTTGGCTCAGTTAAGGACTTGCTCGCAAAAACGAATAGGTGCTTATGACTAAAATTTGTGGGATTAGCGAAGAAATCAAGGGTACCGTTGAGGAAATTTTTGTCACTCAGAAAATATTGGTATAAACGACAGGGAGAGAAACTTTGTTTATGAGACTACGTAGGTAGGCTTGAAGGAGGTTTCTCCAAACTTGAAAAGACAGGTTGAAGTAGCCATGATGTATGTAAAGAGAATTATTGTTAAGTCACGAAGCTTTGCAGAACGTCGAGTATCCATGAGGAAAGGGGGGTCAATCGTTATCTAACCAACCTTCATCAAGATTCAAAATGGTTGAAGAATTTGTAGTTCCAAAGGTTTGTACAAGTAGTAGGGATCTTTAACGTCGTAACAATGAAAACAAGTCAGTTGAAGTTTAGACCTACAGACGCGAAATGGTGTATGAGAATGGCACGTCATAGATTTGGTACGAGCACTTGATACCAGTGTAGCCATCCAGGTTGCTTTACGTGAGAGTGCACCTATTTAGTTGAATTGTGAAGATGGTGGTTTCCATGGATTCACAAAATTCGATGTATTCGTCAAAGAAGTGAACTATGATATGAGCCACTATCGGGGATATCAACATGACAAGAAAATGAAGTATCTAAGGGAAAGGGTGAGCTTTTAAAGCGATTGATGAAAAAAAGTAAGGGTAGTTGTGTCAGGTATCTTCTTCGTCTATAGCATACTTGCTTTCGTCCGACTTCTGGTGCCAAAAATGATTTGCGATTTCTTTTTCATGTCATCACACGAGTCGTGGGTCGAAGGAATTAAATGGAATGCTAGCTAAAAATTTTGTGGATCGAGAAAAATTTTATTACTGAAAGAATCATTAATGGTATTCTTAAGGGCATTGACGGGGAGAAAATCTGGTGAAATAAATTTAGAGTGTAGTTAAGTGAATTTGTTGTTTCTATTGGGAGGGAGTTGTTGACCAACAGTCGTTGGGGAGAAAATCATAGGTGTTAGAAAATCGTCAAGGCTGTGTCTCCGAATGAAGGAACGTCCGACGTCCACGAAGGTTGATGAAGTAAAAATGAAGGCTTTTTAGTGTGAGGAAAGTTGTCATGTCGAAGGACACGGGGAGGAACATCCCAATTCGTGACAAGGAGTCGGCAGTCGTGGTATCGAAGTAATATCATAAAAGGCGGTGTTTGTATGGTACGGGGTGTCTTATCCGCACAGATCACAAGAGTCTTATGTACATGTTTCATGAGGAGGTTATCATACTCAGGCAAAAGTGTGAATGAGGTTAGTGAAGAGTTTCGATGTTGGTGTCCTTATCATGTAGGAAAGATTTGTTGACGTACTCATTCAAAAGGAAATAGTAGGATCTAATAGAGTTCAATCAATGAGGACAGAGATCATTAATAACCTCACATCTGATAAAAGGCTTCTAAGGGAAAACCCCTTCGTGTGAAAAAATTCGGGAAGAACGTGTCGTCAGGCACGCACGAATAGTTGAAGACGATAGTCTATGAATCAAAAGGTCTATAGGCAGAACCTGGTGTCAATGATCTGGAACGCTCGAAGATCATTATTAGGCGAAACCCTTACGTCTAAGTGCTCAATCCCTCTAGGCATGACTAAAATATATAACGACTCAAAATTGTTGCCAAGTAAATACTACGTCGAGAGATCTTGTTACAAGTGAAGGGCAAAGGTCTTATGGTCAGGTGCAACTTCTTGATATCCAAAGGTAAGAGCGATGTCATGTCCCATTGTGGCTAGGAATCCGAAAGGCCACATTGTCTCTTTAAGTAATTGCACACTGACTGTTTAATCTAACGCGCTTCGATCAACACGAGAGTCTTATCTTTTGGGATGGGTAGGAAAGTTACACTTCGAAGGAATGGCGTCAAGGCACGACGCATCGCTACTGATTGTCTATGTTCGATTCACTTCTAAGATCGCATACTATGTAGGCACTATGATTGTTCCCAAGGTTTGTCCATGAATAATGTGTGTTCCCTCTTGGAGGCATGGTCTTTGAAGTTGTTAACAACGTTTATTTGAGTAAGACTTTATGAAATTTTGACCATAATATAATTTGGAGCAACTTTGTTTGAAATTTTTCGGTGGTTATAGTCATGTGGAAAGAAAATTATGCTTGCAAAATTTATAATTTGTATTAGCAATTCTTCATATATGGTTTGGATTTTTGATTTTCAAGAAAATTGATGTTTGAGCAAGCAATTGAGACAATTTTCAAACTAAAACAATCCAATTGTTTGGAATCACAAATTTATTTTATAACATTTTTAAAACGATTTCGATTATCAACCAACTTTAGTTTTGAAAAAAAAACATTATAACACATTCCAATACATGAAAATTAACAGTTCATCATACTTTATAAAGTTCACAAGAAAATCTTTCATTTGCACAAAATTTTGGCCATCAGAATTTGAATTATCTAGTTCAGTACCATCTCCGGAACACGATCACTAAGACGAACATCGCTATCATGGTCAACACAAACAACTCAACTAACAAGATCACTGCTTCTCATGAGTCCTATTATCTCACTTGTAGTCTCCAAGGTTCTAATCATATGACTAAACCATTAATGTGTTCATTTTGATTGGCGGTTGCTTCCTAAGGCAACTAATGGTGTTAACCGACTAATCGGCTTATAACATGGTGTGTTCAGGCTTGCTAATAAGAGGAGTAGTGTGGGAAGACAAGGCATGTGACGTATCGGCATAGGGCAATACCAGAAAATCTTGTGTCCAAAATCGTTTTCAAATGGCACTAAATTATCAACCATCTATAACATTAAACCGAGTAACGATTTGAACTTAACTTAATTTCACAACTCATCAAACAAGAACTGTCATGAAATTAAGTTAAGAGTCGTTAAAAGGCTTAACGTCTTTGATGATAAACAAATTCTCAAAATAGTGTTTCCAAAATGATATGTCCCAAAATAGTTCTCAAAATAGCATATCAATATAATGCGTTTTAAAAATAGCGAAACCAATGTTGACCTTTCAAAATTGTATAGTGTATCCAAAATAGTCTACTCAAGGTAACGTTTTCAAAATACGTATCGCTATATATATTTAGTAAAATATATAGTATGATTTTTGTTTGCGTATAATATCAATCGCACGAGTATGGGGAATGGTACAAAAATATTCTAGCTCGATTCAATTCAAACGATGTCATATCAACTTAACTCAAAACACATCGTAACATATCGGATCACGTCACACAATATCAACTCAGATAAGTACACAATGGCAAGCTCACATATTGTCCTAGAAGCTAAAAGCTTCAACACACAGAAGGCAAGGCAGCATAACCACAGATACACATAGCACGTAAGGCAAATGCACACACATAAACCAATGCATTTTCAGGTGGTCTAGACTCCGACTCCAACCAAACATGATTCAAGGTAACTACCCCCATCATCCCATGATCGCTCCTGAATTACGCATAGTTGATCAGGTTATGCGTAATTTAGGAAAAGTGATGGAATGCTCGGGCTAATCGACTCGTACCATGTTTGGGGTTTTATAAAAAAAAAACTTTAATCTGGTTATAGTTGAGGTTTTTATTTTTGAAAAACCGGCATTCTCTATAACCTTAGGCTCTGATACCATTCTGTCACACCCCGTCAGAGGCGGAAACACGAGATGTAACTGAGAAAGGCACATTGCATAACATCATAGATTCATACCTTACAATTATTTCAGTAATAGTTTACAAAACATTCTTCGACCAAATTTGAAAAGAAAACATGTCTCTTTTGAACTCTTGACATCTTGTCAAACATGGTAGCAGGTATCAAATAGTTGACTTCGATAAATGTGCCTTCAAATACTTTAGTAATGATCCACCTGAAAATGGTACTAGAAAACGTCAACATAATGTTGGTGAGCTCGTAGGTTTGAAAGTAAAACCGCTGAGCTGTGATATCATAGTGTAGGACAAAAGTGAGCATGATAACCAATTATAAGCACATGTTGAAACCAAACAATGTCGAAACCAAATAATGTCGCGCCAACTGAACCTTGTCACAATGTTACAACCACAAACAGTACACACAGAGGGGAGCTACCCCGATAGATCTATCAATTGTTTCGGCTCTCGCAAGAGTTAACAGTTGCGCATCAATGTACACACAGTCAAACAAATTGTAACACACAATTGTATCAACACACATAATGTCCAAAATCATGGAAACAGTATAATCACAGCATGAAAAACAGTTAAAATGTCATTTTAGTACCATATTCCCCCAAGGAAAACATAATGAAAAAAAAGGGGCTACGAGAACTCACCTTAGCCACAGAAATGCAAGAGATCACACTGACACGACGAGCATCTAGAGCATATCACAACGGTCTCAAAACATACGGCACTAAGGTATACGGAGGTACAAGCACAGCGGTACACAACGGTCTAGGATCGGCACAACCTAACACGTATACGATCATCTCAAAATACATCTCGCAAAGTGATAAAGTCTATAAAATACAATGTGTCGTAGTTTTCGTGGATTACTCAGTTTTCAAAACTTGTCAAAAGATTAGTTTCAACGTTTCGTGTGGTGTGGTAAGAAGACATAGACTCGACAGACAACTCACACCAAAAAGGAATAGACATCGACATAGTCGAGGGAATACTGACGAGATCTCAAACCAAAGAAGGCAACTCTAGAAGTTTACGACAAACAAACACCTCAAATAAAATAACTCAGTTTGTACGTTTCTTCATTTACCCCGTTATCCCAAATAACTTGTATAAGACATAAACGTTTTATAAAAATAAGTTAAACTAATAAAAGTTAGTTTTTCTCGAGTCGTCGAGATATAAATCAAATATGAAATTTCAATATTTAATAAGTTTTATGTCTCGCTATTGTTCTTGTAAATATTAGTTTTGGTTTTATTGAAGATTTTGTGTCTGTTCGTGTTTAATATATTAAGTTCATTTCGAAGTTAATATATTACACCGTCTCGAGTCAAAATGTTCAATAAGTCCGCTATCTAATATTGTAAGTCCGATAACGATTCACAATTATCCAAACGTCCAAGTATAATAATCAAAGTCCGTATTCAAACAAATTCACAATTCCAAGTATTATCCGAAACATATTAAATTTTCCAAGTAACCGAAACGTATCAATGAGTACCAACGTTAAAGGTAACGACAACTCACTACTTCAATCATTTAGTGACCAAGAATATACGTAACCCGGGATATATTTGTTATGGACACTATGACAATATAGAATTTCTACCATCTTTTTAGACACCTTAACAACCCAACACAGCCCTTGGGCTTCGGCCCAGCTAGCATCAAATACAATTTCAGTCCACTATGGCTCTATATAGCCCAACAAATTAAAAAAATATCCTACCCAATAATTTTCACGAGTAGACCAAAAATTGAGTTTAAGCCAAGAATAAACCAAAACAAATATAAGGCACCCTTAATAATTCTTTGACATCAAAATGGTTTTAAAGCAACTAAATTTGGACTCCATGTCCAACTTAGACAAAAAGACCACGACAAGTAATTTATTACTTGCTATGCCGAGACCAAATTCTAGCGAGACCAAATTCTAGCGATAATAATAACAACGACAGCCTCAAAATCTCACCGAGTCGAAACAATATAACAAGGGACCAAGAATGTTGATATCGCACCGAGACCATAACGAACACACAACAATGACCATCATCAGCATAACAACGACAACAACATCAAACTAATACCGAGATCGAGACTATTAACAGTGACATTCATAACCGAAACATCAAAAACCCGTTTGACACTCTTACCACAAAAACCACAATAAAACATGTTTGTATCCGATTTTAACCAAAAATCCAATAACGAGTTTTATTAGTTTAACATCCAAAATAAATCCGATTTATATGTACCCACGAATATAGTAACGAAAATGAGTATACTCAGTTCATCCCAAAACAATAACTAACTAATAGTTTTCTTGGTTTGAATATAGTTTTAAATCCACGACAAACAACAACAAAATAAATCGGATATAAAGAAAATAATAATAATATCGAACGGGTATTCTCGGTTTTACCATGACGAGAAAAATATAGGTGAGCAAAGTGGCGGAGATGGCGCTCGAACCGAAAACAAACCCAAAAACTATACCTCCGATCTATACTTGTTATCTCCCATTTGTGTTGCCGAAAAAACTCGCCGAAAATATCGTATGTTATCGAGAGAAAAATAGGTGAGGGTGGGTTGAAGGCGCGTGGTGTATATGGAAATGATGAGGATGATGAGATAAGCAAGATGGTGGTGGCGGTGTAGCAGGGTGACCGGCGGTGAGATGGTGGTGACCGGATTTATGGTCGGAAAATGAAGAGAAGGTGTGGCTGTTTTTCGAGAAAAGAAGTATATGAGAGAGTGTGATGTGTCGGCTGGGAAGGATGTATAAATGAAACACAACCCTAAAAAATTATAAGTGTAGTATTTATAGTGGTAGGATGGGACTTGTGGCAAACCCTAGCGTGCCTTCAAGGACTGAATATGTAAATCTCTTCATATTTTTAATGAAACGCCAACGAGACCAATAAATCGTGTTATAATTATTTCCCGATCATCCAAAAGTTATTCCATAAATTTTAAAATTGTTTTTCCATTAAGAATGACTATTCATACGTCTTGTTTCTCATGAAAAGATAAAATAATCAAAACAAATCGTCGGTTTTGCCAGTACGCGTTGTGTACGAATTTCACGTTTCGCGAGATAATTTCATGTTTCCAAATCAAATGAGGTCTAAAAAGCTCGGAAATATATAATAGGTAATAGAATAAATATATTCCATTATTAAGATGAGTTTGGAAAATCATCGTTTGTCACGAATGGTTTTGAGTTTTATAAACAAGTATCGCCCAAAAATGCCGGTTGCTACACGTGAACAGCAGTTTCAAGAGCATAATCCCAAAAGGATAAGGGAAGAGTTGTAAGATTAAACATGGATCGCACCATATCTAACAAGGTACGATTTCTCCTTTCAGATACACCATTTTGCTGTGGCGTATAAGGAGAAGTGAGTTGTTGCACAATGCTACACTCACCCAAATAATCCTTAAACTCTTGGCTTAAGTACTCACCACCACGATCGGATCGAAGTGCCTTAATCTTCTTTCCGAGTTGTAATTCTACTTCATTTTTAAAGACCTTGAATGTCTCAAAGACTTCATGTTTATGTTTAAGTAAATAAACATAACCATAACGACTATAGTCATCCGTGAAGGTCAAGAAGTAGACAGCACCACGTTTAGACACATGTCTAAGTGGACCACACACGTCCGTGTGTATCAATCCAAGTAGATCTGAAGCCTTCTCCATATTGCTATGGAAAGGTTTCTTTGTCATCTTCCCAGATATGCAAGACTCGCATTTATCAACTGAATCATCATTGATATTTTTCAAAAGCCCATCGTGTTGCAGCTTTTCCATGCGATTCTTGCCTATGTGAGCAAGACGGCAGTGCCATAAATAAGACGAGTCCAAGTTAGACTTGACTCTCTTATTTCCGATGCTATACATTGAATTATTTTTATTGGATACATGGTTTTCCATGTCAATTTCAAACACACCATTTAATAGAATAGCATTAAAGTAAAAAACAGAATTTAAAGAAACAGAAATTCCATTATCATTAAAAGTATGCTTAAAACCCAAATCCAATAACAAAGAAACTGAAACGACACCTCTAACAATAGAAGGTGCGTAATGACAATTGTTCAAAACTAATATTAAACCAGAAGGTAAAACTAGCTCAAAAGTCCCTATGGCTTCTACTGCTGCACGTATTCCATTTCCCACGTACAAGTAGCATTCCCCATAGTTCAGCTTCTTCGCTCCTCTAAGCCCCTGCGATGTATTACAAATGTGAGTACCACATCCTGTATCATATATCCAGGCATTTTGCTTACGAGGAAAAGAAAACAATTCAACCATAAAAATACCTGAAGTGCTGGCGCCCTGCCCAGCCTTGGCATTCTTATTCTTGCGACACTCCTCAAGCAACAATGGACAGTCACGCTTCCAGTGTCCAGGAGTGTTACAGTGGTGACAAACAGCCGCATCCTTTTTGGGATAATCCTTCTTGGGAGGAGGATTCTGCTTCTTTGGCTTTTGCTGATAAGTCACAATCTGCTTGCCCTTGTCAGCTTTGCCCTTTCCTTTCTTGTTCACTTGTTTCGGTTTACCGGGCTTAGCTACCCTACCACCTCTTATTGCCATGACAGCAGGTGTAGGAGCTTTCTTAGTGAGTGCCTTCTCATGCTCAATAAGCATTGCATGCAATTCAGAAAATGTCTTCCCCTTGCAATGCATGTTAAAGTTGCGCACAAAATCACCATATAATTCCTCATTGAGGGATTTGTTGACGAGGCCAACTTTAACGTCTTCCACAAACCCGCAATTAAGTGCATCTAGTTGGTTAAGATAACCTTTCATTTTAATCGCATGATCACTTACGGGTGTTGTCGCATCCTGCTTGCACTTGCCCAAGTTGTCAAGTACATCATACAATTCAGCCATAGGAGATTTCTGAAACATACGTGTCAGTTCATCAATCATGTTTTTTCGGGCCATATTTCTCAAACTATTTTACCAGTTGATCATCCATCCCCGATAGCATGAGACAAGCCGCATCATGGTGCTTGTCATAGGCTTCATTGTACTGCCTAAGTATTTCATTAGGCGAGTTTGCAGGAGGAGCTTCTGGAAGGTCCTCAGTAAGACATTCAGAACGTTTGGCAATTCTAAGAACAAGCCTTAGATTTCGATACCAAGCGTTAAAATTCTTAGTCCCAATCAGTTTTTCCTTTTCAAGCATCATCTTGAAACAGGAAGTTAGGTTTGACGAGTTTCCGGGTTGGGCCATTTCTACAGAAAAAGTTCAAAAGTTAGTACTTTCGATAATAAACATTTCAAGAAAATTAAACACCCATTGGTTTAAAAAAACCATTTAATTTTCTATGAAAACTAGGATCCTAATTGACGCCGTTTCATTACATCAGCTTTGGCTGCTAGTAATGAAAATGCTCAATAAGGTACGGGATCACCCAATTGCCAATGTCAAATTGCAATTCCTAGAAATCTTGGGACTTACATTATATTGCCAACATCAGTTGCAAAATGTAAGCATGTTTCATCCCTAATTCTTTATGACTTGGCGCCGTTCCATTACATCAGCTTTGGCTGCTAGTAATGAAAGTGCCCAATTAAGTTAACCAACTCAAGGAACAGTAAATTTGACGTCGGTTTATTGCATTCAGCTTTGGCTGCTAGCAATAAAGTACTCAATTTACCCTTAGATGACCATCCTTTGAACATCAACATTCAGCTTTGGCTGCTAGTGATGTAGGATGAAACCTTAGGTGTTCCTTTTTGTAGTTGGGTGGCATTTAACTTAAATTTATAAGGGTAATAAAATTTTGATGTGTTAAATCAAAAAATATGTACAAAGATGTCATGCATTCATCTTTGTATCATATATGTTTTCAAAACCAAAATCGTTTACTCATTCGTAGCTCAAATAATCAAATCTTTTAATTGAGGCGTTGAGCAAATTACAACATTGCCTTAAGATGCTTCGTACTTTTTCATGGTGTACTTGGTAAGTCTATTATTGACGCACAGGCGAGCGGAGGGACGACAACCGCCGAAGCTGGTTAAAACCGTGCCCCTTTAAGGTCACAATTTAATGTGAGCCAACCTTAAACCCAATTTATAGTTTGTCAATAATAGGTCCGCCGCTTCGACCACTTTTGTACAGTTGCAATCAATCAACTAAAAAATTATGATTTTCTTGCTAAAATATTTAATGTAGTAAATTTATTATTGCTAGTCTCGCCTGGGAGCAAATTACCGTGCGAAGTGAACCACTGTCGGCACATAAGACTTGGCAATAAATAAAATTACTACAAAGGTTTCATAGTTATTAGTCTTATTTATTTTTATTTTGAAAAATTACCCTCTTTTGTAGTTTACAATCCATCATAATATTAAACACAAAAGATCAAGTAATTACAAAAATAAATAAACACATAATAACAAATATATGATCATCCACGATATCATATAGCCACATGCAAACCTTTTCCAATAAATCCTAATATTAATTCTATGTGAAATTTTAAATGTATGTAACTAACAAAACTCCCATTGGTTTTCGAGCTCATTGTGCCCAATGGTCCACAGACACCAAATAACTTGGCCGCGTAAGTTTTGGTTAGTTAGATACCACATTGCACATAACCTTTTAATTAATATTTATTGAGGTCTTCCCCAATTTAAGATTTATTTAAACATGTAGCAAACAATTCAAAACAAAACATACAAATCATACCATGACAAAATATGCAAGATTTTGTCATGGATCCCATATTGATCACATAATCATGCATCACATATTATTATGTCAATATTAATTGTACGTATCTAATTTAATTAGTAACATCACATACGGTACTTACTAATTAATCCCTAAAAATTTTCATGCAATCCTAGGGTTTCTCAAGTTTTAATTAAAAAAAAAACTAAAACCCTAATTTTTAATTAATATGGATCGAACCATATTAGGGTTTCACAAAAAAAAAATAAACAAACCCTAAAATTATTATTGCATGTAATCTCTACAAGATCCAATTTTTAGGTTTAAGTAATTAATTACAAGTTCTAAACGAGGCTCATGATGCCACTGTTGGAATATGTGAACTATAAATAAATCATAAACACATAACATCATCAAAAGCACGCAGCGGAATAAATCTACAAGAACATGTAATTAATTAAACATAAATAGATACGTATCTTAATGATTCCTAGCAAGAACAAGGAATCTCTTGAACAAGAACAAGTTATAAACCCTAATAGGATTTATATGTGGATCGAACTAAACCAAGATCACAAGCTAAAGGAAGCTTGTCACTCGTTCCTGTACACACGTAATGATAGCGTTTCAATGAGAAAAACTAGGTTCTTGATCACCAATAACCAAACACTTTATAGCTTTATTAGAATCGACCAAATCCAAGTGGATTTAGAAAGAGGGTCGATCGTTGGAGCTAGAGGGAAGAGAGGAGAAGAAGTTTGGCTAAGTTAGGGATTCAAGACTAGAGAAAAACCAAAACACAATGAATGGTATTTATAGTTTTTCTTTTCTTTGTGCCCAAGCTAACCAAACCGACCCTTAAACCCTAATGGGAAGGGTTCGGCTGATCCATGCATCCCACAAGGGATTCTAGATCCTTCTTTCCTATTTTCACGTTTAGTCCTTTAACGGTCGTTAGTTAAAACCCCGTTAAGTACTAACCGTTGTTAAGTGTTTTTATTGGTGAAATGAATAAATAAATATTATGAAATATATTTAATTATTCATCATTGAAACTCTCACGTTATTGTGTGCAATCCCGAGCCTCGGGTTCGAAACCGGACAAACGTATATTAATATTTATACACAAAACTAACAGTTTTAACCCTTGGCACTAACCAATGGAGAAGTTTGGAAGTCCCTGACTACATTAATCTAAGGCATAGCACTAATAAAAGCAACTACATTCATAAATACGATCATGGTCTATATTTAGACGGCCATGTTCATTGGGTTTTTGGTGATCAGATATTGTCTTTTGATTTGGACAACGAGACATTTCAACTGTTTCCGTTCCCTCCTCATCATATAGAAACTTGGGCATGTCAGATTTTGGGGGTCCTAAAAGGCTGCCTTACTCTAGTGGTTGGATTCAGTGTTTGGGTGATGAAGGAAGATGGTATTCAGAAATATTGGCATCTAGAGTTTGAGATTAAAGAAAGTTTCAACCCTTGTATAAATTTTCTAACATGGTATCCTATATGTCTCTTTGATGGTTTAAACGGTAAAAGTATTTTGATGGTCCAAATATGTAAAGATGAAGATGAAGATGAAAATGAAGATGAAGGCGAAGACGAAGATGAAAACCAAGATCATGAACGAGAGAACAAACAACTTGTGGCATATTGTCTTGAGACAAAAACAGTTGAAGACACAACAATAATTGACCACTATTTCACAGTAAGAACGTATTGTCCTGGTTATATGAAGCTCCAAAACTTCCAGTCACCAACCGGAGTTCGTATTTTCTAAAGGTCAGCCAACATTCTGCATTTTACACAAATTATCATTTTTTAGTCCAATATGTCACCGCTGCGTATATATTCACTAGACATGTGGTAATGTAAGGGTGCATGATTAGTCAAATAAATAACAAATTATTGGATTTGAGTAGCTAAGAAAATAACTTCATATCTATATTGTTGTGATACTTCTTAGACAAGAATCATGTGCCTCGGAATACTCATACAGCAGGCTGCTATGTTATTGGTTGTTTATGATTTTGAAAACTAAATCAATTAGTAACATACTTTGCGAAGGGTGACTTTTGAAGTTTTCTGTACCTGACATACTAGATTAAAGTGTTTTGGGTACTTAAGGGGTGTTTGGTTGATAAAGGGGATCACTATGGTAAAAGGATTGGGAATGGGAAGGGGTTGTGAAACCTACCATGCTTGGAGGCTTTAGAAAATACCTATGTTTGTGGGTTTGATACCTATTTTCAAATATTAAACTCACTAGCCAAACATTATGTATTAGGAATGCAAGTTATTCCCTTATTCCAAACCCCTTAAACCAAACGCTCCTTAAGTTTATATTTTTGTCATTCCGCTGTTGTCTGATTCAGAGCGATTGAGAACTTTTGCAGAGATTTTTTTTTTTTTTTTTTTTTTTTAATCCACAAACACGACGATATAAGTGGATTTGTTAAGAAATAGTACATCTAAGTAATACTTTACCGCTGTTTGTGTTAGTACTTACATTACATGTCAATGTATATTTATGATCTTTAGATACTAGATTAGTGATTGTCAAGAAATAAAAATAATACAAAAGTTGATAGTCTGTCTACCAATTGTGATATGATGATCTCTCAAATAGTCAAATCCCTTAAAGTTAGTGGGTCAAATTGCCAACTCGATGTAGAAATAATGGTTTTCGTTTCGCATTAGTTTTCGTAGTATCAAAGTAACAGTTACCCTTTCTTTGTTATTGATTTGAGACCGTCAAAGGTAAATTTCACGTATATCTACATGATACATTCACTCCTACTCTGTACATCAAAATCTTGACTTGGACTTAAATATCCTTTTTTTTGTTACATAGCTGATTTTTTTGTTTGTTTTATTACGTCTTTCAAAGACATGTCTCAATGTTTAGTAAAAGGAATAGGGAACTCCTTGCTATGACCAGAGTCATGGAGAAATGATGTTTTGGGCTGTTAATGTTTATCTTATGCAGAAACTATGCAAGTTGCTGTGTAAGTGATTGATTATGGAAGAAGCGGCATTTGATGTGGCGGCAGAAGCGCGATTTATAAGGTTGGAACAAGGACGAATGCAAAGAAGATTTAGATTTACATTGTTAATGGAATGTTTTATGTATTTTGCTTTTCAGCAGAGGATGAACTCATTTTGTTATGACATAAAGAATAGACTTTGGGAACCGAGATATCCATCCAAAACCAAAACCTTCACTAACTTGGTGCATTAAGAAATTTGCCAACAATTTTATATACTTAGATGGAAATTATTAGTGCATTACTTAGGGGCCGCTTGGTTCAATAGGCGCCAAATAACCCTTATTAATGTGTCACATCAGCAAACACTCAATAATACTACAATAATTAAAACACATTCCCTAGCAATAATGGTGCATGTGAGTTTCACAAAAATTCACAAAAAATACCCCACTTACTAAAAAAAAAATAAAAAAATAAATAAAATAAATGCTCGTGGTATCACCCACGAGAGGACGAATAACATGTGAATGGCTTGGAGGGGGTGCAGTTTGGCACCGTTATTGGTCACAAAAAAATCCAATGGTGCCGCCAACCATGGCTGCACCGTGCACTCTATTAATCAGTAAAAGGTTTAACTGTTCTTTAGCAAATAGTATTCATCAATAGTTATGTTGATTTAAATTATGCTTCTTTTATCACTATTCAATTATTTTAAGATCGGGAATGTATTGACCACCTCTATAAGGAATTGTTTCCTTAGTATATATTTCTCAAACTCTTGTACAATAAAAGAAAATGTCATTCCGAAAAATCCGAGATTTGAAAAAACTAATCTTACTGTATTATAAAGAAATAAACTTGAAATTAAAGGGATAATTTACAAAATTCACCATTTATTATTATTGTTATTTAATAATAATATTAGACTAGTCTTATATTAGACTAGTCTATATTATTATTGTTGTTTAATAATAAGAAATAATGATTATTAGGTATAACAATCATTTTTTATAATATTATTATACTAGTATATATCCCATAAAATTCTTGGTTAGATGAATCAATTTTATTTTATATTAATTATATAAGTGTATTGATAATGTACCATATCAAAGAAGTCTTATCAAAACAAGATAAATTTTAATATTTAAATTATATGTCAAAAAATTTATAAAAACTATACGCCATCGTTAATGACATGTCAAAACTTTGCTTTATTATACATAAAGATAAAGATAAAGATAAAGATAATAATCAAATTGATCCTAATACCTAAACTCCGTATATGCACGAGATCATAAAATTAAAATAAAAGTACGTGTTACTGTAATATGCAAATAAATAAGAGATTGAACATATATCAACAAGTCATCTAAATGATTAATTAATAACTATATAAAATTTTCACATATACTTATAAGAGGTCTATAAGAACAACATTTAACACGGTGTTATAGTGCAACATGCCATAAAATATCCGGAAATTATTAATTTTACAACACAAGTTTAATAATGTGTGCACAGTTTGAAATTAATACTATTAGAGTAAACTGCAAAATACATCTCTGTGGTTTACACCTTTTGGCACTTTACTTCCCTGTCAGAAACTATTGGCAATATACATCCCCGTTAGGCAAACGTTTGCCACATTACATCCCTGAGTTGGATGGGCGTTATCTTTCTCCGTTAAGTGTTTGCATCGTTAGTCCTTCTGTTAAAATGTTTGCACGTTAGTCCTATGGGTTAAGTTATGCACCGTTAGTCCTTCGTTACGTTTTCGTTAGTTTTTACGTTTTCGTCGTGTTTTGTTTTCGTCCGTTTTTACGTTTTGTCCGTTTACGTTTGTCTGTTTACGTTTTCGTCCGATTTTTTGACGTTTTCGTCTGTTTTTTTACGTTTTCGTCCGATTTTTACGTTTTTCGTTTTCGTTTTGTTTTTTTACGTTTTCGTCCTGATTTTTTTTACGTTTTAGTCGATTTTTTTCGTTTTCGTCCGATTTTTTACCTTTTCGTCTGTTTTTTTACGTTTTCATCCATTTTTTTATATTTTAGTATGTTTTTTTAGTTTTCGTCCGATTTTTTACATTTTCGTCTCTTGTTTTAAGTTTTCATCCAATTTTTTACATTTTCGTCTGTTTTTTTACGTTTTCGTCGATTTTTTACGATTTCGTCTATTTTTTTAAGTTTTTGTCCGATTTTTTTCGTTTTTGTCCGATTTTTTTACGTTTTTGTCTGTTTTTTTACGTTTTCGTCTGATTTTTTACATTTTCGTCTGTTTTTTTACGTTTTTCATCCATTTTTTTACGTTTTTGTCCATTTTTTTGTTTTTTTTGTTTTTTTTACGTTTTCGTCTGTTTTTTTATATTTTCGTCGGATTTTTTTACGTTTTCGTCCATTTTTTTAAGTTTTCGTCTGTTTTTTTACGTTTTCGTCCAATTTTTTTACATTTTTGTCTGTTTTTTTACGTTTTCATCCATTTTTTTTGTTTTCGTCTGATTTTTTACGTTTTCGTCTGTTTTTTTACGTTTTCGTCCGATTTTTTACGTTTTCATCCGATTTATTACGTTTTCGTCCCTTTTTTTACGTTTTCGTCTAGTTTTTTACGTTTTTGTCCGATTTTTTACGTTTTCGTCTGTTTTTTACGTTTTCATCCGATTTTTTACGTTTTCGTTCGATTTTTTTCGTTTTCGTCCATTTTTTTACGTTTTCGTCTGTTTTTTTACGTTTTCGTCCGATTTTTTACGTTTTCGTCCGATTTTTTACATTTTCGTCTGTTTTTTTAAGTTTTCGTCTGTTTTTTTAGTTTTCATCCATTTTTTACGTTTTCGTCTGTTTTTTAACGTTTTCGTCCATTTTTTTACGTTTTGTTCTTTTTTTACGTTTTTGTCTGATTTTTTTCGTCAAAAAATAGACGAAAACGTAAAAAAACAGATTAAAACGAAAAAAAATCGGACGAAAACGTTAAAAAACAGAACAAAACGTAAAAAAAAACAGACAAAAACTTAAAAAAAGAAAAGAAAACATAAAAAAACGGGACAAGAATAAAAAAAAATGGACGAAAACGTAAAAAAAAGACGAAAACGTTAAAAATCGGACGAAAACGTAAAAAAATGGACGAAAACTAAAAAAAATGGATGAAAACGTAAAAAAACAGACAAAAATGTAAAAAATTGGACGAAAAAGTAAAAAAACAGACGAAAACTTAAAAAAATGGACGAAAACGTAAAAAAAACAGACGAAAACGTAAAAAAAAGGGACAAAAACGAAAAAAAATGGACAAAAACGTAAAAAAACGGATGAAAACGTAAAAAAATAGACGAAAATGTAAAAAATAAGACGAAAACGTAAAAAAAAGGCGAAAACGTAAAAAAATCGGACGAAAACGAAAAAAATCGGACGAAAACGAAAAAAATCGGACAAAAACTTATAAAAATAGACGAAATCGTAAAAAATCGGACGAAAACGTAAAAAAACAGACGAAAACGTAAAAATATGGATGAAAACTTTAAAAAACAGACGAAAATGTAAAAAATCGGTCGAAAACGTAAAAAAACAGACGAAAACGTAAAAATATGGATGAAAATGTAAAAAAACAGACGAAAAGGTAAAAAATCGAACGAAAACGAAAAAAATCGGACTAAAACGTAAAAAATCGGACGAAAACGTAAAAAAACAGATGCAAACGTAAAAAATGGGACGAAAACGTAAAAAATCGGACGAAAACGTAAAAAACAGACGAAAACGTAAAAAATCAGACGAAAACGTAGAAAATCGGACGAAAACGTAAAAAACCGGACGAAAACGTAAAAAACTAGACGAAAACGTAACGAAGGACTAACGGTGCAAATAGACTTAACCCATAGGACTAACGGTGCAAACATTTTAACAGAAGGACTAACGATGCAAACACTTAACGGAGAAAGATAACGCCCATCCAACTCAGGGATGTAATGTGGCAAACGTTTGCCTAACGGGGGATGTATATTGCCAATAGTTTCTGACAGGGATGTAAAGTGCCAAAAGGTGTAAACCACAGGAATGTATTTTGCAGTTTGAAATTAATACTATTAGAATTACTATATCTCTCGTGTTTTAAACTAATTTTGTTAATTTCTAAACTCTGTGGGCAAGGACTTCTAACTTATCTAAACATATAAAATAAAAGGTTTTGTAAATGATGACATGGCAATACATATCCTAGTTGGCATTCCATGTCGTCTTTGTATAAGAGTAAAATATACCGTTCGTCCCTAACGTTCTATCAAAAATACATGTTCGTCCCAATTCAAAATAAATACACCAAACATCCCTGACATCTCCATTTTGCTTCTCCGCCGGTCCCTTTGACTAACGTTTGTTAGTCAATGCCTATTATACCCCTCACGTACAAGGCACGTGAGGGAAAAATCTTTTTTTCATCACTTGTATATTTTAGATCCGTGGTTGTTGCAGAATTTGGTGTTAGTATCTTTTCATCCAAACCAAGAACATTACTCCCTTTTGTCTCAAAAATATTGTAAATATTTCCATTTTGAGATGTATCAAAATAATTGTCCACTTTTCCTTTTTAGTAAAAACTAGAAAATATAGTAGGGGAATATTCTCTTTGAGTGGTTGAAAACAAAATAATTCTTGTCTTCTGACAATTATTTGAGACGGATGGAGTATTTTCTTTTACAATCAACATCTAAAATACATTTCTTGCAAAATTAAAACACACTTTATCTTCAACCTAAAAACCTCAAATATGTTCTTAATTTTTTTGATCTTTCCTTAAATATATCTATCATTCACCATCCAACACATTTTCTCTAAATACCCTCAAATCTCATTTAATTTCGTAGCCACCATCATGGAAAACAAACACAACCCCAAACACCCTGTTACAATTCAATGATCATTTAGATCTTTGAAACAAAACATTAAAAATAACATAAATTTGACAAAATCCTTAAGCAAAAATGAATTTTATCTCACTTCCTATACAATCGAATGATGATCAGGACAAAGGTATTGGTGTTAATTTATTGTAATTCTCATCACACCACCCATCTTAAAAAAACGCTACATCTGAGCGTCCTAACACCACCCAACCATCGTTTCTTAACCACCACGGTTCATAAAGGCAAAGTCAACCATCGTTATTTGCCACATGGCGGTGGTAGAGGAAACAGTAATCGGTCCGGTTAGCGGTCAGCAATCCGGTTAGCAAGAAGGATGTGGCAGTGGTTGTTAGGTCTTACGTGTGTTATGCTGCTAGAGACAAATTAACAATAACATGAAAACATGAAGTGTAAAGAACGATACTGCAAACCTTTTGATTGTCGAGACTCAAAATATAAAATAAGTTGTACATATATATTGTATATATGTATTTTAGATTATTAAAACGGATTAATGAGTTATTTACTAATTGGGCTTAACTAGCAATTGTGCTTAATTGAGTTAAATTGTAAATAAACATTTAATTGAGTTAGATTGAACAAAGCCAAGAAAGCCCATGGTGGCCCCCAAGCGTTGGCCGGACCCCTTAGGAGATGTTCATGTTTGACTTGTCTTGTTGGCTAAGTTATTTTTAAGTATTAAGATAAATATCGTTTAAAGGTTTAAAATATATATATATTTTTCTTATTGGATAACTATTTCCTTATCTCTTATTAGTTAAGTACTAGTTTTGTTTTAAATATAAACAAAATTTAGAATTAGATTAATTTAGAATTGCAAAAATAACAAAACCCTAAATCCCTCTCCTCCTACCGTTTTGTTCTTCGGACGAAACACACACACACACCTCACACAAACACATCGTGTTTTTGTTGTTGATTTGTTCATAAGGGTGTTCCTGACGTAAAGGTGATCTAGCCTAACAATTGATAGAGTTGGTTTAGTGTTAGTGTGGACTAACTGTGGAAGAGTTCTTATACTTTTGATCTTGGTTTGTTGTGTTGCTTAAAGTTCATGTTTGCTAGTTTGCATAAAGGTATGTAATTTAGGTTATTTTCATGATTAGATAAATAGATGGTGTATAAAGGTTTGTGGGGAAAAAACCTTTTTTCTAAATGTGATTTTAATTAAATCTTTCATTGTGCTAATTAATCTGATTAATTACTTAGTTAATGGTTAAATAAATTTTTAAAATTATTGTCTGTTACACGCTTTTTTCCATCAAATTGTAAGCCTCTAATCGTAACTGCTCCCAGCCTATTTCGTGTAGAGCTAACTTATGTAACTTCGAAAAAAATAAGTTACGGGATAATAATCAAGTTTGAGAAGTGTTCTATTTATGTCACTCAAACATAATAATCTCACAACAATGAAATATGATTGAAACTTTAAGTGGTTTCTAAGATAGAAAATATGATAGTAACTTGACTGAAATAAAATTCTCAATTAAAGGGTGTTTGTTTATGCTTATTTTTTAGCTTATGAACTTATGTGTTTTCATATTATATATCATAAGCCTACTTTTTCAGCTTGAAGTGAAGTTATAAGCTTTTATAAATTTATCATTCCATGATAAGATTATATAAGCTCATAAGCTTCCGAGTAAAGCATAATAAATAAGCTTTTGAAACATAAACTAAAACCACATAAACTCCTAAACTCAAAAACAAGCCTAAACAAACAACCCTTAGATTATGCGTAGTGGATGAACAACCAAACGTGAATCATCAATTTTCACGTGTGAACCACTGCTACATCCCTCTTTAACCACATGTGGAACCACCGATTTCGAGGTGGTTTGTTCATGCCGACCACCACAAAAATTTTTATTGTTTTTGTGTGTGTGAGTGTGTTAATGCGTATGGTTGTGTTTAAGTGAGACATGTCTATCTTTTGTATTTAGTATTAATCATTACGAGCGTATGGTCAATGAGAGTGTATGGTGATGTGACAATGATATGGCAGAACATTTAATGGTGGGTTTAGTTAACAAAAAAGAGCGTTTTTGGTGAAATTAGTTGAAGCTGGAACTTATATTATAAGATGTATGCTGAAGTTTTATTTTAACAATGATGTTTGACGAATGAATTGTAGCTACAGTATATCTTATTATCGTAAAAATACATAAAATTAAATCATATATATTTCAAACTTTTGTATATTTATCCATAACATTTTGTAAGATATTTTAGTAATTTTACAATATAAAAGCTTTTGTTATTTTTATAAGCTCATTTCGATTAGTCAGGGCTTATCACAAAAACCCATGTAAGCCCGAATCCGAACGCAACTTAACTACGAGTGTGTACTATTTGACTATTCTCAAGCAAAGAAAAAGAAAACCCACAAATTCATATAACACAAATTTACTGTCTATGTCCAAAACATTGACGCTGTTAGACGATAAATAAGCTCAGTTGTGGGCTTTGAGTCCATTGGGGTTTTATTATTATTTGTCATGTGTGCTAAATAAATAGTTGATGATTAATAAAGTATAACCTACGGGTTTTCAATTTTCAACATGGTATCATGAGAGTCTGATCCTAAGACCTAGTCGGCTGTCATGAGCCACCGCCTCTATGTCACCCTTCTAACCCTAACCATACACCAGTAAGTTTTTCTTATTACTATTCAAACGCTAAACACAATCATTGCCGCCATAAAAAAATACCAGTTGTTATGCTTTATCTTTTTGCTACGCTTTGTTCAATATTTTTTATGTAAGTTATTTATTTATTTATTTATTTTATCTTTCAAAACCATCCAAGGTGATGTCTAACATAAAAGATTGTTTATTTAAAACCATCCAAGGTGATGTCTTACATAAAGGTTTGTTTATTTATGTTTTAATATTTGTTTTGATCACAATCTCTTTCTATTATCACTTTCTTATATTGCAACTTATTTAATTTAACGCTTCCCATAACGTTGCCTACTTTTGTTTTCTTACTTGTAATTCTTTTTCTTTAATTTTTATTTAGGATCTTGCTTTAAGAAAAAAAAAGTTTGTCTTACGTTTTTTTTTCTCTACCACAAGAAATGAAAAATAAAATAAAATTTAATGGCGGTTAAAGATGTCGTTGTTGTCAGCCAAAGACCTTCAATGTTTGATTTGCTTTTGTTGCTGTTGCGTGAAGATAATCTCCGGTTGTTGTGAACGTCTTCGTCAACAAATTAGTTTTAGTTTAATGTTTTAATTTATATACTTGAGTCCGAGCTTTTGCGATTTTGTCGCTCGAACTGCGAGGAGTGTTAGACAATAAATTAGTAGGCCCAAGCCCAATTGTGGGCTTTGGGTCCATTGTGGTTTTGTTATCCTTTTCAATGTTCAATGGACGCCGCTTAAACCCTAAGGCAACAACAGAAGTAGGTACGCGTTTATTTGCTATTCAATATCTTGTTTTTGATATATTCTATCTCAAACTTATCATTATTCATGTATATGTCTCTTATGCAATATTATTACTATGATTATTACGTAGTACAGTACTATTTATTACATTGCTCATCCTCACTTTAGAAATCGGCCTAGGCGGGGAGTAGTAACAAATTATATGTATGACATATATGTTTACAAACAAATCCCGTGTGTTTTTAATTACTGGGTCGTAATGTCGTGTATATATGCACAAGTTCTGCATTGGAAATGTACGGGATAAATATCTTGTTTTATGCAGTACCCGTTTTCTTGCATAGCTCGAAAATTTATATAGCATACATATACATGTGATGAGTCACTAAGGGCCCGTTTGGTTTGCGGGTGTCGCACTGTTGGCTCGTTATGATAACGAAAATAAATAGTTTGGTTGATGATTTAACAATTCCCACCGAGTACCCTTGGTTTTAAGTGTCTTTGGGCACGATATTTTTGATTTTTTTTTTTTTTTTTTTTTTTTGAACTTTTCTTCTATTTGTTTTAATAATATAATGAGTTAAGTACATTTTTTGTCCTTATGGTTTGTCGGGTATAACACTTTTAGTCCAATAGTGTCAAAAGTCTCGGATCCTGTCCTGATTTGGACGACCCGTAACGGGTTTGGTCCATTTTTCTTGACTGTTAGTTTGACTCGTTAAAAAAACATGAAATGACTAAAATACCCTCATCTTAATAATGAAAATAACTAAAATACCCTCCATCTATTATTTCTTTTTCTTATATTATTATTATTTTCCAAAGAACTTATTTTTGTTCTAAATCTAAAACTTGATCAACAAGATCTAAAAACACAAGCGGATCTTCAAATGATCAATGAGATCTAAACACATTTATTTTGACTCGGTTACAAGTTGTCGATTCGCAAAGAACTCATTTATTTTCTAAATCTTCATCAACAAGATCTGACACAAGCAGATCTTTAAATGATCAACGCACAAGCAGGTCTTCAAATCCAAAAATTCATCAACAAGACACACATTGACATATCTGACCTTGTTCATTTGAAGATCTGACCTTGTTCATTAACAAGACACACATCACAATCTTCATCACAAGCAGATTTTCAAATCAGATCCTCAAAATGATCAACACACAAACTTGTTCATCATTAACATCATCAAATTAAAGTCTAAACAACACACACATGACACATTGACAAATCTGATATGTGGACAACATCAAGAAACCCAAAACCCAAATTTAACATCAAGAAACATCATCCTTAATTTTGAACATTTAACATCAAGACTACTCAAAACAAGGACCGGTTCTCACCACAAAAAAGAAACACCGCCCTAGAAAATCAAAATGAGGGTTTCATCTCATTTGATCAACACACAGACTTGTTCATTTGACGTATAAGGTTACAATATACATCAAACATAGCAATCCGCTTCCCGCATCTAACCACCACACACCAGCCGCCATCAAACATAACAACCCATCCACCTATGTAGTTAATCTCGCCGATATCTTGCCGATATCTCGGATATCGCGACTAAAAATAATATCGGATCAAAATATCGCCCCAAAATCTCGGATTCGATAATATCGGCAAGATTTGCCGATATTTACCCGATATTTTGAAATCGGCGATATTCCCGATATTTTGGGGAGATTTTAAGACTTATAAATTTCCTAGTGTTTTTTTTTGCAGCCCAATTAACACTAATAATAGCCCAACTTTAACCCAATTAAAACCCTAATTACAACCAGTTGACATGATAGTATGATACAGATACAAGATACAGTACACATAGCTTCTTCAATTCTTAGTTCTTCCTTAATCAACCATTCTTTCTTCTTCTTCTTCTTCCTTTAACAGGTAATTAAATACTTATTTTCTTCTTGACTTTATTAATTGATGATATGGTTACTTGACCTTCTTTTGTGGTTTCTTAATTGAATAGATTACTTGTTAGTTGTTACTAGCCTACTAAATTTTTAACTTATGTGATATGATGATAATTTGTTGCTAGCCTACTGAATTTTCCAACATGGCTACTGATTTTGTGATTACTAGTTTACTACTGATTTTGAATGGCTACTGATTTTAAATACCTACTGATTTTGAATATCCGATATCTAAAAACCGATATCTCACCAATATCAAACCGTGAAAACCGCTATTTCAAATATCGGACCTTGAACGATACGAGATTTTTTACCGAGATAACTACATAGCCATCCAGTGACCTTTTTATCACCATAAAAAACACTACAAGTACAAATGTACAATTTATAAACCAAAAGAAAATTCAAACTAAAAAAAAAAAAAAAAAAAAAAAGAAAGAAAAAAAAAAAAGAAAACGACATGTTTAACCAGAACCAAACAAACACAAACACTCCTGATCATCTTTACCCGTTTGTATAATCAAAACCAACCACTCATCGATTAGATCCATTATAACAAAAACACATTCGATTTGTGATTCATAAATGTAAAAGAAAAAAATCCATCTAGTAAAATACACTCATAAACCCTATATTAATCTTCTTCACTCACATCACACCACTAAATTTTTCTCGCACACACACGTTAAATGATGTTGCTAACACCACTTGATGGTGGTGTTCGTGTCGCTGATTCAAACAAAGTGTAGAGTAAATCCACACAGATTCAAACACACGCACATACACACAGAGATGTGTGTGTTGCCGTTGAGATTGGTTACTAACACCACTTGATGATGGTAGTGGTGTTGCCGCTGAGATCCGGTGATGTGATGGTGTTGGTGGTGGTTGTTGTGGTGTTCAAAAAAGAGAGAGAAACTGAGAGAGAGATATAGATGAGTGGCTGAAGAGAGAGAGATAAAGAGGAGTGTTATGTTTTTGTCTGTGTTTGTGTGAAGAGAAGGATATGTGTGAGTGGTTGTGTAAAATGACAAATTTACCCTCTCATTTAACAGTCAAACGTAGTCAAACTAACGATGTTAGTAAAACTGGACCAAACCCGTTACGGGTCGTCCAAATCAGGACAGGATCCGAGACTTTTGAAACTATTGGACTAAAAATCTTATGCCCGGCAAACCACAAGGACCAAAAATGTACTTAACTCTAATATAATTAAGTGGGCCCTCTTTATTATATAATAATATTAAATAAATACCAATTCCTAATTACATTTTACAAAACAAACAATATTAATACTATTATTTAATTTTTATTTCTTTCAATCTATACCAAATTCGATACCCATTGTGATTCCTAGGAACAAACCAAATGGTCCCTTAATTGGTATGGTATTTGACTACCTGGTAATAATTGTGATATTTGACTATAAACTATAGTTGGTATATATGTAAATGAAATTATGTGTGAGTTTGATATTTGATGTTATATTTTGTAGGCATCATATAATGGGTCGATCAGAAGACTTACCTGATGATATCATGTGTGATATATTATCACGACTCCCTGTGCAGTGGCGGAACTAGGAGCCAAGTTCAGGGGTAGCGAAATACGAAAATTTGTTTGGGGGTAGCGAAATCGCCAAAAAACGTAAAAAATGGCCAAAAATTCCACTACCGGGTAAAAGTTCAGGGGTAGCGACCGCTACCCCTGGCTTGCATGTACCTCCGCCCCTGATATATTATCACGACTCCCTGTGAAGTCAATCATCACTTGCAAATGCATATGTAAGAAGTGGAAAAATCTGGTATCGGATTCTTACTTTGTTGATCTTCATATGTCGAGGTCGCCTGAGTGCCTTTTGATTTATCAATCCAAGTTTATAGATGAAGACTATCTTTCGGGAATTTTGAAGTTATTGGAGATTGAAGACCAACCTGATCATAATCATCTACTCCGTGACCCTTTCATGGGTATTAATATAGCGGATCTTTTCCCAGAATCAATAATTTTCCTAGTGGGCTCAGTTAATGGGTTGGTCTGCTTATGGGAGCTTAATGCTGAGTGTGACAACACTTACATATGTAATCCAATCACCAGAGAATATATGATTCTTCCTAAACAGCAATTCCGCGTAATTAGTTATTGGGATGCAAGGTATGGTTTTGGAGTTTCAGTAAAAGGGGAATACAAAGTGATACGAATTTTAGGTGAATCGTTTAAAATCGAGGTTTACACCCTTGGCACGGACCAATGGAGAAGTTTAGATGTCCCCAAATACCTCAAAAGAATGCAGCTCTACCACGGAACATTTTTTGAGGACCAAGTTTATTGGATTGTTAACGATCAGTTATTATCTTTTGATTTAGACAGCGAGACATTTAAACTATTTCCATTCCCTTCTCTTCCGAGCGGTGAAACGTTGATTGTATTAGAATATTTGGGAGTCCTGAATGGTTGCCTCAGTGTACTTTCTAGGACTCCTTATGAATTAGGTATATGGGTGATGAAGGATCATGGGACTGCGAGGCAGATTGGAAAATTCAATAACCCTTGGACTTTAACATCAAAAGAATGTTTTCCTGTATGTCTCATTGATGGTTTAAATGGTAGAAGTATTTTAATGTTCCATCTCCAAGATGATGAAGATCACGAACTGCTAGAAGATGACGATCACGAATGCAATCTGATGGCACATTGTCTTGAGACAAATACAAGTGAAGACACAAAAATATCCGACAATATTTTCAAAGTAAAAACTTATCGTCCTAGCCTATTGAAACTCCAGAACTTCCAAGCATCAGCTAAGGTTCATGTCTTCTAAAGGTCAGGAAACATTTTGGCATTTCATTTATATTTATCAAATGATTTTCTTAATTCAGATGTTTCAAGTACATATGTGGTCACTAGAAAAATATTTTGCTTCCTGAGGTAATGTAGTGGTGAAGGATTAATAAGACATTTTGCAATGGTTTGGACAGTAAACTTGTTTCTCATTTGATTCAACCAACACAAAGAAGTATCGTGCTCATAAATCAACACACAATTATACTTGATTAATTACATCAAATATAAATAAGATACATCTTATACTCTTTCTACTCAGTAGGGGTGTGACTACCACTTAATTCACTGGTTTTGTGGTTTTTATGTTATCTACTTCATAATGTTTTGGGTTGTTAATGTTTATAAACTATGCAAGTTGTTGTCTAAGTGGTTGATTAAGGAGCAAGACGCATTTGCTGTGGCCACCGAACTGTTATTTATAGGGTTGGAACAAGGACGAATGCAGAGAAGATTCATATTTACGTTGTTAATGGAATGTTTTCTTTATTTTGCATATCAGCAGCAGAGGATGAACCCATTTTGTTATGTCAACGAATAAATTTTCGCAACTGAGATATCCAGGCAAGGCCAAAACCTTCAAAAACATATTTGGGCAAAAAGTATGCGTTAGTAATTATGTTTACATTAAACTATGAACTTTTTATCGTGGGATAATTTTTTTTAAGACGGAATGTGTATTAACTAACTCATGTAGAATGTGTGTTATATGGTTTGTGTTTTACTTCAGAAAGAATAACATGACACATCTTAATCAGTAGAAGGAATTGATTCAAGAACTTTTGGAAAAAAGGTTGAAACAATGAGTAACTTCATTGTTCATGAGCGATTATCCAATGAAAATGTTCTTCTTAATCGCTATCAAAATCGTCCAAATCAATTTCATATAAAATTTTGATTTGAATTTCCACCAAAACAAGCCAATTTTGTTTACGTGGGTTGTATAATCACCAACGATTCGTAAAATTCATCTACCCGACTATACATTCTTAGTTTTTCAATCATATATTACTCATAATTTTTAAACTTTCAAATCAATATAATTTAGTTATTAAAGTTGAAGAAAATATAAATTTTTTTGAGTCAAACTCGTTTGATGTATCACATGTGATATAACAATAATATGTAAGTTTGAAAAATAAAATGCTATCGTAAAATGCATATAAACATTTGTAAAAACTTCAAAAGATTCACCATTTTTTTCATTAAATCTCTAAATCAATACAGTTTATTTATAAAAGTTGGAGAAAAACGAAAAAAATTGATATTCGAACTCGTTTGTTATATCTCATGTGATATAAAACTAGTCTATAAGCTCAAATACTCAACATGTTTTGTAAAATGGGTATAAGTATTTGTATACAACTCTAAAAGATTCACCTTTTTTACACATAAAATAATACTTGTGTCCATTTTACAACAACATGTTTAGTCTTCGAATTTACATTTTGGTGTTATATCAAATGACAAATGTGAATAGCAAACGAGTTTGAATATCTAAAATGAATTTCATATATTTTATCCAACTTCTATAAATAAATTGTATTACTTTGGATGTTCAAAATTATGAATAAATTGTTGCTTAACATCTCATGCATATTCATATCATCTTGGTTTTTGACTCATCCGTTTAACATTTTATGTATATCTATATTTTCTCGACTAATTCGTTTAACATATCATGTATATCGACGACACATAATTAACTACTTTACAACTTAAACACACTTTAACTACAAAAATAATTTTAATACCTTAATAAAATATTATTTTTGTTAATAAACTAATTTATATATCTTTTAAAATTAATTTTAACAATTATAAATAATTTCAACTACAAAAATAATTTTAATACCTTAATAAAATATTAATTTGTGAATAAATAAATTTATATATTTTAAAAATTAATTTTAACAAATATAAATAATTTTTAAATCTTTTTTTTAATTGAATTAACTTTTAGGGACGATAGATGTCGTCCCTAAAAGTGTGGCAGGATATTTTTTTAAATATCTTCGCGGGCATTTTAATTTCGGGCAAAACCATCTAAAAAAAAGTGAGTCTCACAATTAAACCATCTAAAATAAAATAAAGACATTCTTTCGTCGCCCATTATCCTCCACCCTAAAAGTCCTTTGTGGTGTACACGAAGGGTTCAGAAATATTGGCAGATTAAAAATTTTAATAACCCTTGTACTTTAGAATTGTATAACTTGTTTCATATATGTCTTGTTGATGGTTTAAACGGTACGAGTATTTTGATGTTCAATTCCCTTAAAGAATATGACTCATACCAAGAACACGTTGCCTGCCAACGCCAACTGAGGGCACATTGTCTTGAGACTACTACAAGTGTTGACACAACAATATTCGAAAAATGTTTCAATGTTAAACTTATCGTCCTAGCCTATTAAATTTCCAAAACTTTCAAGCATCAGCTAAGGTTCATGTATTCTAGAGGTCAGGAATCATTTTGCCTTTGCATTTATAATTATCAATTGAGTTTCTTAATTCAAGCATTTCAAGTAAATCACTAGAAAAGTATTTTGCTTCATGAACCCGACAATGGAATGGACTAATGATTTAATGGTGAATGGTTTAAAAGACATTTTGCAATGGCTTAGGCAGTAAGCCGTTTTTCACTTTATTCCAGCAATACACAAAAAGATTTCCTGCATGTTTATTCACACCTATATTAAGATAGGCTTTTAACCATACTACGTTTTAGAAAAGAATCCCATCTAAAAAAGACTAATCCCAAATGTTGGAATATGTGAATCATAACAATTTATATAAACATATAAACATGTACATCAAAGCATAGGCAGTGGAAAACCAGAACTAATACAAGTAATTAATTAACTAAAATATAATACGCGTACCTTTGATTTCTAGCTAAACAAGAAATCGAGTGAGCAAGAACCGGTAAAACCCTAGATTAGGGTTTAGAGAATGTCGACTATATACTAGTCGAATGGGGAAAAAACACTCAAGCAAAAGTATGCTTGATCTCCGATCTTGTACACACGTATTAGTAGCGTTTCAATGTGAAAAGCTAGGTTCTTGATCACAAAACAAACCCAACACTTAATGTGTATGTTTGATCGATTTTCCCAAGGTGTTTGGGAAGGAAGTCGATCGGCCAAGACACAAAGAGGAGAGAAGAAGAGAAGTTTGGTTTGCTAGGGAATCAAGATTAGTGAATTATGAATACAAGGGTTTGTATTTATAGGCAACTAATCTTGTTCACCAAGCTAGGGCAAACAAACCCTCCCTTGTGGATGGGTCGGCCGAAACTAGGAGCCCAAGGGGTTTCTAGAACCTTCTTGGCTTGTATTTACATCCATAGTCCTTTAACTTAATATTTAACGACCGTTATCCAAACCCCGTTAAATACTAACGACCGTTAAGTGTTTATTTGTGAAATTTAATAATTAAATCATAACTTATTATATTAATTATTAAAACATTGAAACTCATACGTAATGTGTGCAATCCCGAAGTCTCGTGTTCGAAACTGGTCATACGTATATTAATTTATATCCATAACTCTAACAGCTCCCACTTGGATATGCATTAATATAGTAATGACATTGGTTAGTCTAGCTTAACACCCCAAATGCCCCCAGATCGACCCTGAGTATGGTTTCCTGGAAAAAACCTTGTGATGATTCATCATCATACTTATCCTTTTGTTTCTAATACCGCGTTAATATGGATATGGATCTAAGTCATTCCATAATTAACTATTCTGTTTCTCGTTATTAATAATTGATCAAGATTACCAAAATATCTGAACGTATTCCAGATAGACTTTGGGCGTGCGCACGCAAACATCTTGTCAACCCTACGAGCGGCCAATCAGTATTAAACTTCAAAACAAATTTGAAGGAACAAATCCTTTCTTGACTACGAGCATAACCCTTGAACTTCGCATCACCATCGAAAATAGCCCTTATAACTACCAGTTACGCATAGCGTTAGACTATCTTACAGAAAATGAGCTACATCCTCGGCTGTTACCTGGTATCTCAAGTCTGAGGATAAATATTCATGATTTACTTTTATGACAAAGATCCATAAAGTACAATCATGTGGTTGGGATTTGTCCTATATTCAATTTATCCATTATTGAATATCATGTAAATTTGGCATATACAACGCATCAATATACTTAAGTATATTCTACCAAAACTCAGATTTGCCTTAATTCAATAATATTCCCATATTATTGATCGACAACGGACTATTTAGAATAACACAAGTTATTCATGGATTAAACATGCAAATATAGGATACAATATTATAAATGAAAATAAACATAACAAAATACTTTATTTCATTAAGATAACATTGTTTACATTATCCTTTATCCAAATACTAACCACAGATTTACATGAAACTACTAGCTAAACGAAGACCAATGCCATTGGCATGTTGAGTAAACTTTTCCTTAGGTAAAGCCTTCGTAAAGGGATCAGCTAGATTGTCATCTGTGTGAACTTTGAGTAAATTGATCTCACCTATTTCGACTTGTTCTCGAACATAGTGATATCTTCTAGGAAAGTGTCTGGCGCCCTTCATGACTCCAGGTTCATTGGCGAATGTGATTGCGGCAGAATTGTCACAATACACATTAATAGGTAATTCAATTGACGACATCACTCCTAGTCCCGAAATGAATTTCCTTATCCAAACAGCTTCCATCGCAGCTTCTGATGCAGCAATATACTCAGCTTCTGTTGCAGACATAGCTATCGTACTCTGCTTCTTGCTCTTCCAGTCTACAGCTCCTCCATTGATGACAAAGATGTAACCCGTCTGAGACTTTGT
Organism: Artemisia tridentata subsp. tridentata; assembly: GCA_021014915.2. Lineage (NCBI taxonomy): Eukaryota > Viridiplantae > Streptophyta > Magnoliopsida > Asterales > Asteraceae > Artemisia > Artemisia tridentata. The sequence goes on from CP139502.1 coordinate 312,060,333, forward strand.
ATCATCTTTATCAGTATGAAAGGACGCATCGCAGAAACCTGTAACATCAAGCTCTGCATCTGGATTTTTCCCATACACTAGAAACATCTCTTCTGTATTCCTTAAATACTTAAGAATGTTCTTAACAGCATGCCAGTGGAGTTTACCTGGGTTCTATTGATAACGACTGGTTAAATTTTGTGTAAACGCCACATCTGGCCTTGTGCATCTTACTGCATACATGATAGATCCTACTACCGAACATATGGAACTTTCTTCATGTGTGCCTCATCCTCAGGTGTAAAAGCACATAGTTTGCTACTTAAGCCATGTTCTACTTACATGGGCAAATATCCCTTTTTGGAATTTTGCATATTGAATCTTTTCAATATTTTATCCATGTAAGCACTTTGGCTTAATCCAATCAACCGCTTAGATCTATCTCTGTAGATCTTGATTCCAAGGATGTATGCTGCTTCTCCTAAATCCTTCATAGAAAAACATTTACCTAGATAAGACTTAACTTCATTAAGACTTGCTATATGATTTCCCATGATCAATATGTCATCGACATATAGGACAAGAAAAGTAGTATTACTCCCACTAGCTTTGTGGTATACACATGGCTCATCGAAATTCTGAGTAAATCCAAACCTTTTGATTTCCTCATCAAATTTCTTATTCCATTGCCTTGATGCCTGCTTCAATCCATAAATGGATCTTTGAAGCTTGCATACACGCTCAGGAAAATCTGGATTCACAAACCCCTCAGGCTGCGCCATATAGATGTCTTCATCTAGGCGACCATTCAGGAAGGCGGTTTTGACATCCATCTGCCAAATCTTATAGTCATAGTATGCTGCTATGGCTATAAGAATCTTAATAGCTCTAATGTCAGCTACAGGAGAAAAGGTCTCCTCATAGTCAACACCATATGTTTGGGTAAAGCCTTTAGCTACCAAACGAGCTTTATAGGTGTGTACATTGCCATCCATGTTTGTTTTCTTCTTGAAGAGCCACTTACTCCCAACTACGTTAGCATTGGGAGGAAGGTCTACTTCAATCCAGACTTCATTGTCTCTCATGGATTGCATTTCCCCATTCATAGCTACCTGCCATTTATCATTTCAGGACTATTAATGGCAGCCCTATAACTAGTAGGTTCATCAAGATCCCCTAGTATAGTTTCCTCACACTCTACGTTAAGACATAGACGTTCAGGAGCTTTTACAGACCTTGTAGATCTGCGAATGGGAACCACTTCAACTTCAGGTGGAGGACCTAAACTATCAGGTTCCACAGGAAGTGTGCTAGTGTTTTCAGAAGGTGATGTATCTTCTTGATCACTTTCAAGATCATAAACTCTCCCACTGAATTCTTGAGATATGAGATTCTCCTCAAGAAATTCGCCATACCTAGCCACAATGACTTTATTCTCTAGTGGAAAGTAAAAGTAGTAACCCCTTGTTTCCTTAGGGTATCCTACGAAGATACACTTAACAGATCTTTGTTGGAGTTTATCTGGTGAGTCACGTTTAACAAACGCCTCACAACCCCAGACCTTTAAGTAAGACAAGTTGGGAGCTTTTCCAGTCCATAATTCATATGGAGTCTTATCAACCTTCTTAGTTGGAATCATATTCAATATGCGAACAACACTTTCAAGGGCATAGTCCCAAAAGGATAAGGAAAGAGTTGTCAGATTAAACATAGATCGTACCATATCTAGTAATGTATGATTTCTCCTTTCAGATACACCATTTTGCTGTGGAGTATAAGGAGATGTGAGTTGCTGGACAATTCCACATTCAGCTAGATAATCTTTAAACTCTTGGCTTAAATATTCACCACCTCTATCGGATCGAAGAGCCTTAATCTTCTTACCGAGTTGTAATTCTACTTCACTTTTAAAAACCTTGAATGTCTCAAAGACTTCATGTTTATGTTTAAGTAAATAAACATAACCATAACGACTATAATCATCCGTAAAGGTTAAGAAGTAGCTAGCACCGCGTTTTGACACATGTCTAAGTGGACCGCACACATCAGTATGTATTAATCCAAGTAGATCTGTAGCCCTTTCCATTTGATGTGAAAAAGGTTTCCTTGTCATCTTCCCAGATATGCAAGATTTACATTTATCAAATGAATCATCATTGATATTTTGCAAAAGCCCATTATGTTGCAGCTTTTCCATGCGTTTCTTGCCAATATGTGCAAGACGACAGTGCCAAAGATAAGATGAATCCAAGTCTGACTTTATTTTCTTATTGCTAATGCTATACACAGAATTATTTCCATTGGACACATGATTTTCCATGTCAATTTCAAACACACCATTTATAGGAATCGCATTAAAGTAAAAAACATTATTAAGAGAAACCGAAATTCCATTATCAGTAAATGTGTGAACGAAACCATTATCCTTTAACAAAGAAACTGAAATAACACCTCTAATAATAGACTGTGCATAATGACAATTATTCAAAACTAGTATTAAACCCGAAGGTAAGACTAAATCGAATGTCCCTATGGCTTTAACTTCTGCACGTATGCGATTGCCCACGTATAAGTATCTTTCTCCATAGGTCAGCTTCTTCGCTCCTCTAAGCCCCTGCGATGTGTTACAAATATGAGTACCACATCCCGTATCATATACCCAGGCATTATGCTTACGAGGAAAAGAAAATAATTCAATCATAAAAATACCTGAAGTGCTCGCGACATTCCCAGCCTTCTTATTTTTATTTTTACGCAACTCCTCTAGCAGCAATGGACAATTCCTCTTCCAATGTCCAGGAGTATTGCAGTGGTGACAAGCAGCCAAATCCTTCTTGGTTTTATCCTTCTTCTTAGGAGGATTCTGCTTCTTAGGCTCTGGCTGGTAGGTCATAACCTGTTTACCCTTATCAGCTTTACCTTTCCCCTTCTTGTTCGCGTGTTGCGGTTTGTTGGGCTTGGTAATCCTACCACCTTATATTGCTAATACCGCAGGTGTAGGTGGCTTCTTTGACAATCCTTTCTCAAAGTCAATGAGCATTGCATGTAACTCACTGATTGTCTTCCCCGTGCAATGCATATTGAAGTTGCGCACAAATTCACCAAACAACTCCTCATTGAGAGATCGATTGATGAGGCCAACACATACATCTTGCACGTAACCACATCCGAGTGCTTCCAATTGGTCCAAATAACCTTTCATTTCCAATACGTGGGCACTCACTGGTTTACTAGCATACTACTTACACTTATGCAGAGCATCTAACACGTCATATAACTCTGTAGTAGGTGGTTTCTCAAACATACTTTTGAGCTCATTGATCATGTCCATGGGACCATAGTTCTCAAATTGCTTTTGCAATTGAGTGTCCATCCCAGATAACATAAGACAAGCCACATCATTGTGCTTCTCATACTCAATGTTGTATTCTTCATGGTCTGCATTAGAAGCAGTACCAGCAGGAGCAGTAGGAAGAGCCTTACCAAGATAATCAATTCTTTTGGCCATTCGCAGAACAATTCTCAAAGAATGGTACCAATCATTTAAATTCTTTGTCCTAGTCAACTTTTCTCTTTCAATCATTTGCTTGAAAGCAGAACTCATGTTGTTCATGTTAGTGTTGTCGGGTTGGGCCATTTCTACAGAAAAAGTTCAAAAGTTAGTACTTTCGATAATTAAACTTTTCAAGAAAATTAAACACCCATGGTAAATAACATTTAACCATTTAATTTTCACTGAAAACTAGGATCCAAATTGACATAGTTTCATCACATCAGCTGAGGCTGCTAGCAATGAAAGTACTCAATAAGGTACGAGTCGAACTCAATTGCCAATCTTAAATTGCAATTCCTAGAAGTATGGGATTTACATATTTTGCCAACCTAAGTTGCAAATGTAAGCATATTTTATCCTCATCTTTATGCCTTGACATAGTTTCATCACATCAGCTGAGGCTGCTAGTAATGAAAGTACTCAATTAAGTTAACCAACTTAAGAAACTGCAAATTACCATAGTTTCATCACATCAGCTGAGGCTGCTAGCAATGAAAGTATGTAATTCACCCTTTGATTACCATCCTTTTGATTCATCACATTAGCTGAGGCTGCTAGTAATGAAAGTATATAATCTCAGGTGTTTCCGTTTCATTGGATGGCATATAACTTAAATTAAAGGGTATTTAATTTTGATGTGTGTAATCAAAATATGTACAAAGATGTCATGCATTCATCTTGTATCATATGTTTCAGAAAAAACGTTTACTCATAAGTTACATTACTAAGCTCAAATCAACAAAGTTTTAATTGATGGCGTTGAGAAACTTACAACTTTGCCTTAAGATGCTTCGTACATATAATGGTTGTACTTGGTAAGTCTAATTTTGACGCACAAGCGGGTGGAGAGACAGAATGGAGTCTCTTTAAGGCCACAATTTAATGCGAAACCAACCTTAAACCAACCTTATAGTTTGTCAACAATTAGGTCCGCCTTTCGACCATTTTTGTACAGTCGCATCAATCAATTAAAGGTTTATGATTTTTAGAGCTTAAAAAACATGTTTCACCATTATTAAGTCATGTTTATTTTCTATTCTTTAAATTACCCTTTTGCTTACAATCATGTCACATACATATTTAAACAAATGCGCAATTAATAAAAATAAACAACTTAAATAATGAACATGCTAAACAAATCAATTAACATGTATACATTGATCCTAAGACTCCCATTGGTTTTCGAGCGCATTGTACCCAATGGACCACAGGCACCAACAAGTTGGTCGCGTAAGTCTTATGATTAATATATACAATTAACACACATAATTGATTTAATATACGATCTATATGGGGTCTTCCCCAATTTTAGGTCTTCCCTAATAACCTAATTAATTAACTTTTAGTAATTTAACTTGTCAAACAATTTTATTACTAAAAACCCTAATTAATTGTAATCGCATAAAATAGCATGTAAACACGTATCAATTCCATCAACTTCCATGACAAAACATGCATGTTTTTGTCATGGATCCCCAAATAGCACTTATTATCATGTCACAACATATAATCAAGTCTATTGTACGCATATTCAATTAATGACATATTACAAGTATTCATTAATCAACACATAAAATTGCATGCAACCTAGGGTTTCTACAAGTTTTACAAAACATAAAACCCTAAAAAATAATTATTGGGTAATCGACCCATAATAAAAAAAATTAGGGTTTACTAATTTTTAAAACCCTAGAACACCATAAACATGTATCTAATCACAAAGATTCAATTTTTATGTGTTATAGTAATTAATTACATCGTATTAACTGCTCTTGATGCCACCGTTGGAATATGTGAATCATAACAATTTATATAAACATATAAACATGTACATCAAAGCATAGGCAGCGGAAAACAGGAACTAATACAAGTAATTAATTAACTAAAATAAAAGAATACGCGTACCTTTGATTTCTAGCTAAACAAGAAATCGAGTGAGCAAGAACCGGTAAAACCCTAGATTAGGGTTTAGAGAATGTCGACTATATACTAGTCGAATGGGGAAAAAACACTCAAGCAAAAGTATGCTTGATCTCCGATCTTGTACACACGTATTAGTAGCGTTTCAATGTGAAAAGCTAGGTTCTTGATCACAAAACAAACCCAACACTTAATGTGTATGTTTGATCGATTTTCCCAAGGTGTTTGGGAAGGAAGTCGATCGACCAAGACACAAAGAGGAGAGAAGAAGAGAAGTTTGGTTTGCTAGGGAATCAAGATTAGTGAATTATGAATACAAGGGTTTGTATTTATAGGCAACTAATCTTGTTCACCAAGCTAGGGCAAACAAACCCTCCCTTGTGGATGGGTCGGCCAAAACTAGGAGCCCAAGGGGTTTCTAGAACCTTCTTGGCTTGTATTTACATCCATAGTCCTTTAACTTAATATTTAACGACCGTTATCCAAACCCCGTTAAATACTAACGACCGTTAAGTGTTTATTTGTGAAATTTAATAATTAAATCATAACTTATTATATTAATTATTAAAACATTGAAACTCATACGTAATGTGTGCAATCCCGAAGTCTCGTGTTCGAAACTGGTCATACGTATATTAATTTATATCCATAACTCTAACACCAAATGCATCCCAAATGCAGCTATATTTTTCCCTTCTTGCGATGGAAAAGGCTTATTAGGCGTCACAGCACTAACTCATTCTTTCGTAGAATGTGAAGCAACTCTACAAATCCATAACCGAAGCCCAACTGATTTGTTAAGAATTACAGTACCTGTAACACCCCCAAAATCAAGATTTACGGAAGCATACATATTTGGGTGCTACTAAATCGATAATCACAACACAAAGATATAGAGAACGGATTAAAATCCTTTTTAAAATAGTTTACATTTTCAAAGTTAATTGTCGTACATAAAGTTCAATTCACTTAAAACAAAGCCCATTTAACAAGTCTGTCCCAAATTCAGAGTTTAACGCATAAGCAAAAACATTTCTAGAAAATCCTTGTGTCAGTGGTTCGAATCCACTTCTAAAGCGGGCCAAGGGTCCAAAGGCCGGGAGCGAGCTGGATTTTGAAATTCAAGTGCAAGAGTAAGCCAAAAAATGTGAGCGCTCCTCTCCGACGCAACTCTCCCGGCAATCAAAACTTTCTCTATTTATATTTTTGTTTTTTGGCGGGTTCGGTCAGGAGGGACAAAAGAGGGATGCTTTCTATCAGTCAAAAGCAGATACCGCCCCCCATGCCCTCAATGAATACATTCTCAAACACTTGAGAAAAACATGCTAAAATTCAGCTAACGCTGGTAAGTTCATAGGTTTAAAGTAAATAAACACATATGGACCATAGCAAATAATTCAGCAATCACACTCATTCTGTATGCTAGCACTAAGCTCATCAAACCTAAACTAGAAAAACAATATGCCAAGCTGGCATAGCAAACAAAGGGTGCCCGCGAGTGTTAATCTCTAGACACTCGGCAAAATCCGACATGGTATACGTTCGCGTTGACCTGCCGGGCCAACCGAACGGGGGAGTCACCCCCAATAGATCTATTTATATCATACGCGCTTCCCTGCAGGAATTGACGGTTGATGATAGTGGGCGCAATGGGATTCAAACATACCTAGGTTATCCGCATACCAGTGTGTATAAAAACAAAGTTCAATTTGGTCAATGAAAACAGTTTTGCATGTTTCTCACCCCAAGGTTTATAAAAATAATACGTATAAAAATAGGGCTATAAACTCACCTTAATAATAATAGCAATCTGCTAGTCAACAATAACACAGTGCAACCGCTCCGACACGCGACCTAGATCAGTGTGGTAAGTCTTAGCGAAATATTCGTGTTTTAATTGTTTTAACTCAGTTGAATGGTTTACGTGTGTTAAGTGCTCATGTATTTCTTGCTTGCTGTGTGGTAAGGTACATTTCAAAATAGTTCATCGTATAAGACTCTTTGGTGATGGCTCATGGTGAAAGTGTTCGGTGAAAATACGTGCGACGGAACTTCCGTGCTCAGTGCTTGTCGTCGCAAAATGCGTAAGTAATATATATATATTATCGTATATATATATTTAATAATTAAGTATTTAATTAATTAGGGCTTATAATTAATTAAATAAGTGTTGAAAAATTAATATGATTATGGTGATAGTGTGGTATTATTATATTATAAATATTATAATTATTTATAATATAATGATAATTATAAAGAAATTTATAAGTATTAAATTTTGAGAAATTAAATAAGTGTAAGTGTATAAATATCTAAAATATATTTGTAAGTCTTATAAAGTCAAAAAATATTAATTTAGAAGAATTAATATTTTTAATAATAAAAATAATCCGTTTCGTCTTTTAGTCGGTTTTCATCCGAAAATATTCTAAGTGTCGAAATTTTAGAAAAATCGGGCATGACCCATTCGTTTATTCAAACTTTTCCATTCTTCCCAAGTGTTCCAATTTCCTCAAATAATCCCTTACGTTAACTATATTTGCAAAACAAGTCCAAAATGTATATTTATCGTTACGTTTACTTCTTAATTATGGGTTTCGATACAAAAGTCAACGTTTAGTCAAAATACTTCAAAAGTCAACAAAATTCAACAACTACAACTTTGGGCCGAAAAGCCCATTTATTTGTCTTATTGGGCTTAAGGTTTCAAAACGAGTTCAAAACGGTTTTAATCTATATATAACGTTTTAATAAGTCAAAATATTTATGAAAGGTCGAAAAATGTTCGAAAACTCATTTTTGTCATCCGAGATATATATTGGGCCGAAAAGTCCATAATGGTCCAATGGTCCAAGTTTAGCTAAAAACCATTTAACCCTTTTAAGTTACGATATATATATCGTTAAGTTTCTAAAAATCAATTTAACATGTTCATCACGTCGTTTGGTCAAAAAGTCAAACCAAGCCGAATTTGGGTTGGGCTCGGCCCAACTGTGTCGAGACCCCAATATAAGCCCAAAAACATATTTAAGCCCTAAGCTCTTTTTAATTTAATTAGTTACGTAACGATATTTATAAATAAGCCATCAAGTCAAATGGTCAACCAAGGCTGAAACATATTGGGCTCGGCCCAATATGTGTCGTACGACCCAATCTTGACCCCAAACAAGTCAAACACAAAAAGCTATAGCTTATTCAATAAGCTATCCAAAATAATCTATTAAGCACTAATTTCACCATTTCACCACTAAAGCCAAAATTTTATGTTTTTCAAAACCCCAATTTTTATCTTTGTTAAAAGCTAGCCTATTTATGTATACACACAAATAAGTGTATATTTCGTTTTAAACTCGCGTAATTAACACTAATCACTTTTGTATCATCAAACTAGTACCACAAGCAACAAGATTTACCACACAAGCAAGAAATAACATAACTTGTATAAAAACTACCAAAAATTCGAGCAACCATAATAACATGTCAAACCCTAGCTTTTTCATTTTAGCAAAACATACACATTTAGCATTTGGTAACACTTTTAAACATCAAAAGAACATGTAATAAACAAGATTGAACAAGTTTTAAGAATCCTTACAATGCTTTGTAAAGAATTCGAGACCCACAAGACAAGAAAACAACACAAATTGCTTCAAATTTACCCAAGACACGTTCCAAATCACCCCGAGAGCTCAAAAGTACACACTGATTATCTTGAAACTCAAATTTTTTTTGTAGATCTTGAATTTTAGTGTGTGTCGAATGGGAGAAGTGAAAGAATTGTTTGGGAAGTTCTTGATAATAAAATGAGTGTGTGTTTAGTTGTGTGTTACTAATTAAGTAACTAACAAATATATCATGTGTCATCATCCATTAACACTATCAAAGTATATAAAAATTTTTGTCCCCATGTGGGGTGTTGGGCGGTAAAATGACGCATAGAGGGGGAGGGAGGATATTTTTGTTCCTCGTTGATGTATTGTGTGTCGGTGTGAGCTTAAATGTTACCGTAAAGTCCCGGTTTGACGTTTTTGGTCACGTACACGCAAAATAAAGTTTTTATTGATGTTTTCGTCAGAATAATAATAAAATATTATTATTTGCTCAATAATACATTTATTTGACTGCTACGATATATACTTCACAGTCGGTTCGCGTGTGAGGTAGCTTTTCAGTAAATACGAGAAAGCTTCTCAGTTAAATACGAAACTTGTTAGTAACTATAAGAAATAGAATAATTTGCGCTTACTGACAAAAATAAACTTTTCAGCAGTGACTGTAAGCTACAGTATGCGGGACAGCTCCAAAAAATGTTCAAAAATGCTCAGAAAATGCAGTTACACATAGAAATGCTCGGCTTAAATGTAACAAATCGCATTTCAGGTTAATTTCTATTCCCGAAATTTTTACTATTCATTTTTAGTATTCATTTTCACTATTCATTCCCGAAAATTTTATTTCATATTCTCGTAAGATAAATTATTTCCATGAAAAAATAAAAGTTTGACGCTCATTGGATCATTTTCGCAAAAGTTATTAAGAATTTATACGTTTGGTTTAAACAACGTTTAAACATCCTGCGCATAACGAAAACCAACTGCGCCAATTTTCCTCGCATCAGATTAATGTTTAGAACACTCACAATCAATTAGAGAATTTTTGATTTAAAGTTAAAATGTTACCTAATGCGTGGTTTTGCAACCTTACAACAGGTTTGAAAGGCTACTCTAATTAGGTCCAAGGGTTGAGGAAGATTCTTTTTATGTTTTTATATTTTTATGAAAGCAAGTAAAATCTCGGGTTTGAAGGAGTGGGCGGAATTAGTTGCTAGTCAACTAACCCAAATAACTACAAATGCAAATAAAATAAATAACTGAAAATAAAAAGTTGGTGAAAACTTATGTGTAGAGAAATGTGTTCACTTAGATTTCCTTACTCCCTAACTATCTTTTACCGGTTGATTAGTGTGTATTAGTTGCGTGGATGACGGGTGTATTCCTTAATACCAATCGTGGGGTGGCGTACGTACTTCCCCAACTCTACAAGCTCCTACTTCACTCCTATGTCGAGCCGGCTAGGAAGCTCCTAACATGGGATCACTAGAATTCGCTTGTGCATTAAATACAACCATAAAAACCTTTAGTACGCATTTGGTTCATGTTTCTTAAGACGTTCAAGCAAGTTACCGAATAGGAAGTTAGCCAGTTTTCTTAAGCCTAACATAGATAAACAATCATCCAATACAACTAATAACACACTAATAACCAATAATCAATAGCTAGGTTTCATTAGATCTAAGCAAACACAAGATAAATCTAGCCTAACATGTTAAACAAAAGACAAGAACAAGATAAAATCAAACAACACATAGACATATTGAATGATTAATTGATAACTTATCTTTCAATGTAACATGGAAGATCTCAAGGCAAAAAGCCTTGAAAAAGATGCTAAAATCGTCTTAGGGTTTTCTCCCAAAAATTCCACACTAAGTTCCACCCTTAATGACAAAGAATTGCAAAACTATATATAGATTTTTACATCTGACGGCGTCACCTTATGGAGTGTGACGCCGTCTCCTCGCCGCTTTTAGGGTTCCCGGATGACCTTCTTGACGCCGTCCCTCTTTAGCTCTCCAAAATCCGTTCTGGCTTATCAAAGCTTGACGCCGTCAGACCTTGAACGTGACGCCGTCCCTCTTTGAATTAAGCCGTGACGCCCTTGATCAGGTTAAAGCGTGACGCCGTCAGAATTCACATGAAATTTTCACTGGCTTATCATGAGTAAATTTCACATCCACCTTTTCTTGCCAAGGCATGACGCCGTCTGGAGTAAATCCTGATGCCGTCAAAGGTAACTTTCAGCCGATTTTTGAGACTTTGTCGTTTTCTTCACTTTTATGCTCCAATAACGTCCAAAATGCCTCCTTTTCCAGATTTCTCCTCAAAAGTACCTAAAATGACAAAAGGAACGATTTAGGGCAATATTTGATCAAATAAATACGATTTAGGGCTTAAATGACCCTTTAAAAGCGGTACACTTTTCGCTTCATCAAATACCCTTACACTTGAGATTTGCTTGTCCTCAAGCAAATGCGCTTTTATTCTAATCAAAATACAAGTTAGGGGTCATTTAATGCAAACATAAAAGTAATTACAACAAATAATCGTTCCACTTCAATCGTAATAAGCACGGAGATTATAAACTAGCACCTCACAAGTAGTGTTTAGATACTCACATCTCTCAAGTGTCATCAAAATAAATCTCATAAATGAAAACGGATAATATCTCTCACTACCTGTCATAGCAAATAGATTACCATAGGCTTGGGAAAGGATCGAAAACCTCCTCTACTAGGCGTAAGCACCAAAGATAAACTATCAAAGAGGGCTTTTACATGGGTTATAACGTTAGGTGTAGGGAAAAGGAAAACACGGTTTTGTTGGATAAAGGATATTTTACTGGTGGCGAGTTAAAGATCTTGATTAATTACATGTACTATACAATGTTGCTAAGACAAGAATAGACTTGATCATAAGCTAACAAAACAAAATAACAAAGACATAAAATAAACATAAAATGAAACGGGATGGTAGTCCGTATGTTTTTTCTCTTTTTCTTTTTCTCATTTTTTTGTATTTTTCTTGATTTTTTCGATTTTTTTTTTTTTTTTTTTTTTTTTTTTTTTTTTTTTTGCATACACTGTTGCCTTACCATCCAAAATAATACATCATAAGGGCGTTGCATTCCCCTTACACTTGAACTTTTACATAACTTTACAAATAACTATTCTAATGACTCGAATTAAGATAATTGAAACACTTGGAGTACTTTTAAAACATTTAGCACATATGGGGGTAATAAATGATGTTCTTCCCCATTACTCCATTACACTAGTACTTTACCCATGAGTCCCAATCGTCCCAAAACAATATGTACAAGGATATGACTCGACTTAGCAACCATGTAATCAACTAGATAATTAACTTGGGTTTAAACAAATGTTGTAACAATAATGCACAAAAAATGAGTGCATACAAGGTAGGCTAAGGCGATTTGGGTGTACATTTTAGTGGGGTGTAACAAATTCTTCCTTTAAGTAAAATGCTTAAAGGTCGAAACGAAAAGATAGGCTCTGAGGGGTGTACTAGGGGTATCGTGTACTAAAAATGAGTACAACGCAAAGGGTGTGGGGGAATTACTTGACCAATGTAGCCAATGTAATTATAACAAAAACACAGGTGTAAAACAATGGGTTAATCCTAATGCCTCTTATCATGTAGTAAATCTAACTACACGAATGTAGTCTCACTTGTGGCCTTGGAATGGTCCTAACGCAAGTTCTAGAATCTAAGTGCTACCGGTACACACATCATAGCATAAATGCTTTTCCTACCAATTCTAGGGGCGAACCTCACATATTTGGGGGTGGAAAAATTTTTTTAGTGGTACGGTTTTTGTGCTAGTCATATAACTGCTATCCGTGAGATGCTCATTAAGACCAAAGTTTCACTCCTATATGTTGTAAAAAATTTTAAATTTGGCACTAAAATTACCTTAACAAGTATTTCTCTCAGTTTTATTACACATCTACTATTAAACAAACAAAAATTAAGCGTAATAGCATTCTCTAAAATCGTACTTTTACCCTCCCCTTACACTTAAGATAAACATTGTCCCCAATGTTCAAATAACAAGATGTAAAAGCATAAAGTAAAAGAATGAAATCAAATACTCCCCTGATTCGCTCGGTGGATAATGAAGTAACACGGTTAGATCTTCTTCCAAAGTAATGTTGAAGCTCCATGACTAATGCATCGCCATAAGCTTGATTCAAAACATTTCCTTGTCCAAAATAACCTGTTAAACCTGAGAAAACAAACACGAAAACCTGCATAACATCGGCGGGATAAATCTATATATAAGGATATAATGCTTGTGGAATGATAATTTTGCAGATTCCTGGAGATTATAAGTTGGAGATTTAATAAAAACTTTTTAAAAACAAAACTTTCAAAAATTTCTGAAAATTAAATCTGACGCCGTCAGGTTATAAACCCTGACGCCGTCAGAAATGACCTGACAAAAATTCTCATTTTAAGTTTCCGGAAAATTTCTAGAAAAACCTTTACCTTACTTCCTGGAAATCCTGCAAAACATCATTATGACTCGATACAAGCATTTGACTCAAACAAATACGAATATGTATGTTAATTTATTATTATTACGATTCATGTTCATTTGTGTTCTAATAAACGAATTTAGATTTCCCTTACACTTATCTTTTGCAAAATACCTTTATATGTAGTTAAGACGAAGTTAAAAACAAAATAAAGCATTTTCACAAATTAGTTTTGAACATGAATCAATAATAATAAAAATTAAACACACATACGGAAGCAAATAAAAACAAGCAAACAAATAAATAAACACACAAAGCAAATAAAGCTTGGGTTGCCTCCCAAGAAGCGCTTTTCTTTATTAACGAGTCTTGTAGCTAGACTCAAAGTCACGTACATTACGTGACTCCATCATCGGTCACGGTTCCTAGGCCATTTTCATTCCCGGTTTTATATTCCGGTCCTAATTTCAAACAATCCTTGTAGAAACCGAATATCCTTTCCATAACATAGTCTACTCCTTTATTTCTATCCTCATCATTCCTATAGTAGACCGCTTGCTTGAGCTCCTTCTCAACATTTGACAAGTGTTGGAATTGTTCTATCTTATATGGCATTTGGTAGTTTACTTCATCGGTCTCATCCTTAAATCTAACTATCCCTAAGGAAGGTTCATAAGTCATTCTAGAGACCTCAACAAATGGTTTTCCAAAAACCACTTGAGTTAAGGACGCATCGACTATTGGGCGGATATCTTCTACAATTACAAAGTCGGTGACATAGGTGAAGTTTCCTACATAAACCGGTAATCCCTTAACTTTTCCCGTGAAGTTACTCATCCAACCCTTGTCAGGGAGCATCCTATACCCAAGTTGATTTTTCATTATCAAGTTGTAGTGGGCTCTAGTCATGATGTTTATGGGTGATCTAAGGTCGATGTAGGCTTTCCACACATGCAAATGTCCGATGTTGCATGGTATGTTGAGATTAGAAGGGTCGCCTATTTCAATGATTGGTCTACCTAGGAAGTATGGTGTCTCGGGGTCATCGAATAAGTTTGTATGATATACGCGCTCTTCCCTAGTGGGTAGCCTATTGAAGTAGTCCTCATCATCATCTACTTCTTCAATCTCACTTGTCCTAACTTCCTTATCAACCTCGACTTTCTTATCCTCATCCTTAGGTTCACTATCATCCTCATTTCTATCAATTGGTTTGATAGTGACAATGTTGACGAAGTGGACGTGTTTGGATGAAGAGGGGTCCTTTACTTGGGGTCCGCTATTTGTGTTCCTAGCGTCCGTATGTGGAGGTGATAGCACTTGGTTATTGAGGGCTTTCAACAAGTTGTCAATTTTGTTGGTCATCTCTGTTTGTTGCTGATTGAATTCGGATTCGAATCTAGCTATCCGAGCTTCTTGAGATGCCATAAATTGAGACATCAATCCTTCAAAGTTATTGGTACTACCATTGCCGGAGGGATTGTTGTTGAAAGTACGGTTCGAGTTGGAACCGCTTGATTGGAAACGATTAGGTGGGTTGGAAGAATTGGGTTGTTGTGCGTTTTGGTTTTGTTTCCACCTAAGGTTCGGGTGATTTTTCCATGAGGGGTTGTATGTATCACCGTAATTGTTTGACTCGGGTTTGAAAGTGTACCACTTGTCTCCCGCTCCGTCGGTACGCGAGGATGCGTAGTCCACAAAAGCTTGTTCGGGGAGTTCCATGCAATCACGAGTGTCGTGGGGACCACTACATAATTCACATGAAGAAGTGATTTTGTTCACTTGGCTTGAAGGTTTAGGAGTCTCGTAGGATTTCATGAGAAACTTGACTTGGTCTTCAAGTTCTATGATCCTACGGTCGGAAGTGCTTGAATTGTTCAAAGGCAAAGATATTGCCTTGACCGTTTTATTCAAATCACGGGGATCACTCCAACTTTCGTTGTCATAAAGAGCAAGATCCTCTAGGAGAGCCCATGATTGTTCCGCACTTAGATCACGTAGCTTGCCACCGGCCGATTGGTCAATGGTTTGCCTTGTGTAGAGATTGATATGGTCATAGAAGATTTGGACTTGGAGCCAAAGTTCTATGCCATGGTGAGGGACTTTTTGGAGTAAGTCCTTGAATCGAGTCCATGCCTCGTAGAGAGTTTCGCCTTGACGTTGTTGGAACATCAAGATATCATTCCTTAGCTTGGTAGTTCTTCCCGGTGGGAAAAACTGAGCAAGGAAACGAGTGGTGAGATCATCCCAAGAGGTGATGGATCCTGCGGGTTGACGTTCTAGCCACTGACTAGCTTGATCCCGCAAAGAGAATTGAAAGAGACGCAATCGGGTCATCTCTCGAGTGGCAACATCAAGGTCTATAGAATCAACGATTTTAAGAAAGTCCTTGAGGTGTTGATTAGGATCTTCAGAACAAAGTCCATGGAATGCGCATCCGCTTTGCACCAACCGGATGGTGTCGGATCGCAAGGGTGTGACATTGGCTCCTTGAGTGAGCTCAATGGTGTTTCGATAGCCATGGTGGCTAGGACGGGAATACTCTCCTAAAGTACGGGCTCTAGGAGGTGGTGGTGGTTGTTGTGGTGGTGGGATGTTGGGATCAAGGATATTACCATCTTCCATGATGTCGAATGGTAATGGTTACGAACAAAGAAACGAAGAAAAAAGATAGACTAAAGAAAATCTAGAAAAATAAAATAAAAATCTCACTAGAAAGGAATCTAGTGAGTAGACCTATAAAGTAAAAAATTCAACCTAAACAATAACTACTCCCCGGCAGCGGCGCCAAAAACTTGATGCGTGGTTTTGCAACCTTACAACAGGTTTTACCTCTCGAGGGATCTCAAGAGGCTTACAACCCCACCAGGCAGTGTACCTGACCGATGTAGTATAGTGTAGTGGTAAGTACGGGGGATTGATCGTTCTCCACAGGGAATAGTGTTCGTTAGGTATGAAAGACTACTCTAATTAGGTCTAAGGGTTGAGGAAGATTCTTTTTATGTTTTTATATTTTTATGAAAGCAAGTAAAATCTCGGGTTTGAAGGAGTGGGCGGAATTAGTTGCTAGTCAACTAACCCAAATAACTACAAATGCAAATAAAATAAATAACTGAAAATAAAAAGTTGGTGAAAACTTATGTGTAGAGAAATGTGTTCACTTAGATTTCCTTACTCCCTAACTATCTTTTACCGGTTGATTAGTGTGTATTAGTTGCGTGGATGACGGGTGTATTCCTTAATACCAATCGTGGGGTGGCGTACGTACTTCCCCAACTCTACAAGCTCCTACTTCACTCCTATGTCGAGCCGGCTAGGAAGCTCCTAACATGGGATCACTAGAATTCGCTTGTGCATTAAATACAACCATAAAAACCTTTAGTACGCATTTGGTTCATGTTTCTTAAGACGTTCAAGCAAGTTACCGAATAGGAAGTTAGCCAGTTTTCTTAAGCCTAACATAGATAAACAATCATCCAATACAACTAATAACACACTAATAACCAATAATCAATAGCTAGGTTTCATTAGATCTAAGCAAACACAAGATAAATCTAGCCTAACATGTTAAACAAAAGACAAGAACAAGATAAAATCAAACAACACATAGACATATTGAATGATTAATTGATAACTTATCTTTCAATGTAACATGGAAGATCTCAAGGCAAAAAGCCTTGAAAAAGATGCTAAAATCGTCTTAGGGTTTTCTCCCAAAAATTCCACACTAAGTTCCACCCTTAATGACAAAGAATTGCAAAACTATATATAGATTTTTACATCTGACGGCGTCACCTTATGGAGTGTGACGCCGTCACCTCGCCGCTTTTAGGGTTCCCGGATGACCTTCTTGACGCCGTCCCTCTTTAGCTCTCCAAAATCCGTTCTGGCTTATCAAAGCTTGACGCCGTCAGACCTTGAACGTGACGCCGTCCCTCTTTGAATTAAGCCGTGACGCCCTTGATCAGGTTAAAGCGTGACGCCGTCAGAATTCACATGCAATTTTCACTGGCTTATCATGAGTAAATTTCACATCCACCTTTTCTTGCCAAGGCATGACGCCGTCTGGAGTAAATCCTGACGCCGTCAAAGGTAACTTTCAGCCGATTTTTGAGACTTTGTCGTTTTCTTCACTTTTATGCTCCAAAAACGTCCAAAATGCCTCCTTTTCCAGATTTCTCCTCAAAAGTACCTAAAATGACAAAAGGAACGATTTAGGGCAATATTTGATCAAATAAATACGATTTAGGGCTTAAATGACCCCTTAAAAGCGGTACACTTTTCACTTCATCATTGCCAAATAGACCCTGTGTCTTACAAAACAGAAATTGCGTTTTAAGCACTTTTACTTATCCACAACCTTAGCCTTTACATGCACCACATTTTCTAAGACATTTAGAAGCTTTTATATTGTTGAAAAAGTCAACATATTTTCCCTCCTCCATTGACCATAAAATCATTCTTTGATTTTATAAATCATTCCTTGATTTTTAGGCTTCCGGTTTTACGTCTAAAGGACATTTAACACCAACCGACACTAGACTGAGCCCAGTCTAGACATTATAGGTCATTTTAATTCATTATCGTCATATTAGAAAAGTTACATTTTACTTTTCTCAGTTTTACGCAACTTTTGTACGTTTTACGTATTACGCGTTTTAGACCCGCGTTTCCAATTTTAACAGGGTTTAAGCAACCCGATGGAACTTACCACTCATTTTATATTATATTATGGAGTATAATGATGATTTAAATCATTCCTACAACTTTCGTATTTTTACGATACCCGGTTTTACGTTTCGTGACAACAACTTACGGTTAACGATTAACGGAACCAAAATTAACTCTGTAAACAGGATAACACCAAAATTGACCAAGTCATCTCATCCTACCCTTATGCACCGCCAATAGGGGGGGGGGGTGGAGTCACCCCTTGGATGGCTTGATCCTAGCCATTGATTTCTAAGATTATTACATGTGTAAAAATCTATTTACAAAACTACCCTAATTTCTTCCTATAAATACTAACCTAAACTAACACTAATTCTTGCACCCTCCTTTCTTATAAACCTAAAGTCCTAAACCCTAAAGGCAATTCTATTAGATTTGGTAAGAACACTCTTGTGTTCTTGAGAAGAAACTAGGTTTTGATCTTGTTTTCTTCAAGTTTTCAAGAAAGAGACGTTATAATCTTCAAATAATTTCAAGTCTCCAAAAAGACTTGTTATTATCTTCAAATCACTTCGGGTTTCCAAAAAGGCGTCGTTATAATCTTCAAGTAGCCTCGGGTTTACGAAGATTACAAATTCTACGTCGAAGCTCCGCTTATATTCCCTCTTCTATAATACTCAAGCATTCTATATTAAGGTAAGTATTTATGAACCTTAAATACTTATGAACTTTTATTTGATTATTTAGTGTTTTATAAACTCTTAATATGTCATATAATCAAGTAAGCAAAATATATGTTTCACATATTAAATACTATGTTAGTAGGGAGCTTCATGTGAGGGGTTTCATTTGGGTAAACGGATCGACGAGTTGCTGGATTTACGAATTAAAGTGTCCTAGCTCCTCGAACGTTTACTGCATGACCTCTGAATTATGATGGCCCGAACAGTTGTACGAGATATACAAACAAAACATGTTTCATAAACCATATGCAAGACATATACATGTACGTCTTTGTATTCTTAGACTTTATTCCAAACCTAAGTCGCAACGTTCTATTGTAGGTTGCACTTAGAGGTTTCCCGACTTATCCATCGAACTCATTGAAGCACTAAAACACCATCCAACTCACGGTGAGTTCATAGCCCCACTTTCTATTACTTAATTGTTTTACAAACCCTTGGGGGGAATACATGCTATTTTAACCGAACACAATGCTTTGAAATTGTATGCTATCTGATTGCTTTATTATCACTAAGTACCATCATTGCCAATCAAAGTCCCCATATCATGAACCATTTAATCACTAGGATAGTGAGCGCGAATATTGTGAATAGGCCTATTGGGATTGACGAATCTCGTTTGTATTGACCCGGTCCGGTAATCAAACGCACTATATTTTGAGTCTTAGGTATGTTGGCAAAGTACCTACAGGGGCAATCAGCCGATCGATATTGGCACACGTTAACGTATTGGTTACATGAGATTAGTGAATAATAATAACCATTTTGATTTCCAACCATGAGTATGAGTCTAATTAACTCACACTACCAACATATTGTGTTCAACTACATAACAAACTCTATGAATATCACTCAACCTTTGTGTTGATAGTTTAAGCATGTATTTTAGGTACATAATGATCAAGGATGGCATGGAGGGGCACGAACTCAATCAAGAAGGCTATAACTTATTTATCATTCAAAAAGACATCAAAAGACTTTATATTGATGTACTTTGTAAACATGGAACCTTTTGGGACCTATTTTGTAAACTCTGATATATTAATTTGAATGATAATTCCTTTTTAAAAATGACTCAGTTAGAGTTTGTTTTCTATTATTATGACTATTGTGCCGTCGAGTAACACCCAGTTTGAATTCCGCTGCATCATTGAATTGGGGGTGTTACAGATTGGTACCAGAGCCATGGTTGTAGAGAAACGGGTCTAAGTGAGACTTAAACTATAACAACTTTTACAAGAAAAAACATTTTTATAGCCTTCCGCTCTTCGTGCCTTCCATCCTTCAGACGATCATGGACTTGTTAAGCATTTTATTACTACACAAACATGTTAGCATATTGATATATGTACCCTTAGCACATTTGAGCATTTTCACATAAGCATGTTATGCTACGCAAACATATTAACATATTGATACATACACACTTGTCATATTTGAACATTTCTCGTTAGCATTAGATTTATTCTAAACATCATAATCCTTATTGTAGACATCATGTATGTACCTCCATCACCCGATCACATTCCCGCTATGCTCGCTCACTTACCATTTCTTCCCGGACTTAATGATCCCTATCTTGAAGCACTTGATTATGACAATGAGGAAGAACCTTATGAGGATATAGTCAGTGACCAAGAGGAAGAAATGGAAGAAGATTCGGATGAAGATCCCGAAATGGACATAGACAAGGAAGAAGAGAAGGAACTACCAGTTGTACGAACACTATCATCATTGACATCACCACCTCCGATCTTTGTAACCTCCTCCGAATCAAATCATAATACTCCCACTCGAGGTCCAAAGTCCACTTATGAGATCGGCGGATCATTCAAACTCACACCTACATTCATAAATTCTGCCCAGTACGATGTATACTGCTTGAAACAAGGCCTTGACCTAACTCTACATAAACTTCAAAACATGACACGCCAAATGGATGACTATGAACCCAAGGTTAATGCAGCCAAAATGGAGGCCGTTAATGCACGACAACGCCTCGATTTGTATATCCTTGATTCGAGCTATGTAAAGGAAGACTTGACTCTTGTTCAGGGTATAGTCTTGGATCCTTTAACTGGCTTGGATGACATCAAGAATACACTTATGCGAGTAGAAAAAGCTCAAGCCCAAGACGCGGCCCAAATTCACGCGCTACAACACCACCTAACAACAGCACAGATCCGACTGGATGTCGCCAACTTTGACCGTTACCAACTCAAGAATGAGTTGTATGCCCTGCAACAAAGGTTACGTCAAAGAGAAGTCGACGAGATTCGCCCGAATGAGTGTGTGGATGTGCTAAACACTTATGGAAGCACCAATTAGTCCGAATCCTCCAACTAGAAGTAGACTAGTATTATAGTTATCTTTTGTACTACTAAACTGAGTAGACTCAGTTAGTAAACTCTGTAAAATCCATGTAATAGCTAGTAGTAGTAAAACGTTGTAATTACTAAACTGAAAGTGTCAGTTAGTAAATTTTGAAGAAGCTTGTAATAGGTTTCGATTTTGTAATCAATCAACGTTATATGAATAAAACTCTTGCTTTGTATTATCATGTGTTATAATCTAAACCTCCAACATAATTATTCTATCATTTCCATCAAAATCATGCTTATTCTAGCAACTCTATACTTACGACATACCTTTTATGTAATAGCATCATGGCGCCAAAGAAGAGTACACCACCAACAATGACTCAAGCCGCCATCAACAAACTAGTTAATGATAGTGTGAAAGCCGCACTCGAAGCTGAATGCGCAGCCGAAGCTGCCCTGAATAACACATCTAACCCTAACACTGAAGGACCAAACCCAACTAAGTGCTGCACATTCAAGGACTATTTGAACTGCAGACCCACTAATTTCAAGGGTACTGAAGGAGCCGTAGGTTTGACACGCTGGTTTGAAAAATGCGAGTCAGTATTTTCAATCAGCAAATGTGTCGAGGAGGATAAAGTTAAATTTGCCACCAGTACACTGCTGGATGAGGCATTATCATGGTGGAACTCGGTATCTCAACCAATAGGCATTGAAACTGCTTATAAGATTTCTTGGGATAATTTGAAGAACATGATGATCAAAGAATACTGCCCCCGCAGTGAAATTCAGAAGCTCGAAGTAGAATTCTGGAATCTTGTTGTTAAAGGGAATGACATCCTAACTTACAACCGTCGATTCCAAGAATTGAGAATACTATGTCCAACAATGGTTTCAACAACTGAGAAACTGTTGGAAATATATATCTGGGGACTCCCACCAAGCACACAAGGGAACATGACTGCATCCGCTCCCAAAGCACTTGGTGAAGCTATGCGATTGGCTCGCAACCTCATGGATCAAGTGGTGCGAACGGGAGCTATCTAAAAGCAAAACCTCAACAACAACACCACTACCAATAACAACTCCAACTACCATAACAACAATAACAATAGAAACAACAACAATAAGCGACCATGGGATGTTAACCGTGGAGGTAACAACAAAAACAACAACCCAACTCGAAACAAGAATCATCATAACCAACAAAAGACAAGAAGCCTCAACGGCTTATGTTGCTGCACCAACCGGAGGTGGATATACTGGGAACCAACCACAGTGCACTCGGTGCAACTATCATCATGTAGGTCCCTGCCCCGCCAAGTGCAACAAGTGTCAAAGGCCGGGAAATCTTACCAAGGATTGTAAAAACAGGGCGACTGGAGCTAACACTCAGCCTATAGTTACATGTTTTGGGTGTGGCGAAAAAGGACTCTTTCGCAACCATTGCCCTCAAAACCATGGTCAACAAGGTGGAGGTGCTCGTGGTAGAACCTACGTCATGGGAAACGGTGAACCACAACAGGACCCAAATGTGGTTACTGGTACGTTCTCACTCAATAACATTCCTGTTAAAGTCTTATTCGATTTTGGTGCTGATATGAGCTTTTTATCTACTAGAATTGCGCCTTTACTTGGTATCACACCAATCACTCTAAACAAAAATTACAGTATTGAACTAGCTAACGGTAACTTAGTAAATACTAATACCGTAATCCCAGACTGTACCTTTAATCTCCTAGACCACCCATTTAACATCAACCTTATGTCAATCAAACTTGGAAGTTTTGATGAAGTCATCGGCATGGATTGGCTATCTAAACACCAAGCTAACATCATCTGTGGTGAAAGGGTTGTTCACATTCCTTGTGACAATGAAACTTTGGTCATCCGTGGTGATCAAAGTGGAACCCGATTAAATATCATCTCATGTATCAAAACCTTGAAATACATTGAGAAAGGATGTTATGCTTTCCTAGCACACGTAACCGAGAAGAAATCCGAAGAAAGACATCTTGAAGATGTTCCCATCGCACGTGAATTTCCTGAAGTCTTTCCAGAAGATTTACCTGGACTTCCACCCAATCGTCAAATAGAATTTCGAATTGATTTAATACCAGGAGCGGCGCCAGTAGCCCGCGCACCTTACAGGCTAGCACCGTCAGAGATGCAAGAGCTATCAAATCAATTACAAGAACTTTCGGACAAGGGATTTATTCGACCTAGTTCCTCACCTTGGGGAGCTCCCGTCTTGTTCGTAAAGAAGAAGGATGGATCATTACGAATGTGTATTGATTATCGTGAGCTAAACAAGTTAACAATAAAGAACCGATACCCATTACCAAGAATTGACGATTTATTCGATCAGTTACAAGGTTCAACCTATTACTCAAAAATTGACCTACGATCAGGTTACCATCAAGTTAAGGTTCGTGAGGAAGATATTCCAAAAACATCCTTTAGGACATGATATGGTCACCACGAATTCCAAGTAATGCCCTTCGGTTTGACTAACGCACCGGCGATATTCATGGATCTCATGAATCGAGTGTGTAAGCCATACCTAGACAAATTCATGATCGTATTCATCGACGATATTCTCATCTACTCCAAAAACGAAGAAGAACACAAACAACATCTAAGAACAATTTTAGGGTTACTCAAGGAAGAGAAATTGTATGCGAAATTTTCAAAATGTGAATTTTGGATTCGTTCGGTACAATTCCTTGGGCATGTGATTGACAACACTGGTTTACACATCGATCCCGCTAAAATTGAAGCTATCAAAGATTGGCCAACACCTACCACACCTACAGAAATTCGTCAATTTCTAGGACTAGCTGGGTATTACCGAAGGTTTATCGAAGGATTTTCCTCAATAGCAAAACCTTTGACCCAGCTAACCCAGAAAAACAAGAAGTACATTTGGAACGAAGATGAAGAAAAAGCCTTCCAAATCCTCAAACAAAAACTTTGTAGTGCCCCTATTCTAGCATTGCCAGATGGGATCGAAGATTTTGTAGTCTACTGTAATGCATCGCACCAAGGTTTGGGTGCCATGTTGATGCAACGTGAGAAAGTCATGGCTTATGCTTCACGACAACTCAAGAAACATGAGGAAAACTACACCACTCATGACTTAGAGTAGGAGCTGTAGTCTTTGTACTAAAAATCTGGAGACACTATTTATACGGTACTAGATGTACTGTGTTCACCGATCACAAAAGCCTTCAACACATCTTAAATAAAAAAGAACTAAACATGAGGCAACGTCGATGGCTGGAATTACTAAGTGATTACGACTGCGACATTCGCTACCATCTAGGAAAGGCAAACGTAGTAGCCGACACCTTGAGCCGAAAGGAACGGGTTAAACCATTACGAGTCCGAGCCTTAGTCTTTACCATAAACTCTAATTTTCCCGCTCAAATTCTTCACGCTCAAGCAGAAGTTGTGAATCAAGAAGACGTCAAAAAGGAAAAGTTAGACGGCATGATACAGAAGAAATTCGAAACTCGTTCAGACGGAACTCTATGCTTCGAAGGTCGAAGTTGGTTACCACTTTATGGTGGCCTACGAGACTTGATCATGCACGAATCCCATAAATCTAAATATTCCTTACATCCAGGATCTGATAAGATGTATCAGGATCTTAAACAACTCTATTGGTGGCCAAACATGAAAGCCGATATTGCAACATACGTTGGCATATGTCTTACATGCTCCAAAGTAAAAGCTGAACATCAAAAACCATCCGGTCCATTACAACAACCCAAGATTCCTATATGAAAATGGGAACGAATTACAATGGATTTCATTACCAAGCTTCCAAAGACATCAAGTGGTTATGACTCCATCTGGGTCATAGTTTATCGTCTTACAAAGTCCGCACACTTTTTACCAATTAAAGAGACATACAAAATGGATCAGTTAACCAGAATGTACATTACAGAAGTAGTCTCAAGACATGGTACACCAATATCTATCATATCTGACCGAGACGGTAGATTCATCTCAAACTTCTGGCAGTCACTCCAAGACACCTTTGGAACAAAGCTAGACATGAGTACAGCGTATCACCCTCAGACCGATGGTCAGAGTGAACGAACCATTCAAACGCTGGAGGACATGCTTCGAGCTTGTATAATCGACTTTGGAAAAGGAAGGGATACTCACCTGCCATTAGTCGAATTCTCCTACAACAACAGTTATCACGCAAGTATCAAGGCAGCACCATTTGAGGCTCTTTTGCGGATTAAAGTGTCGTTCACCTGCCTGTTGGGCAGAAGTGGGAGATGTTCAACTCACTGGTCCAGAACTCATTCGTGAAACAACGGAGAAGATTGTACAAATCAGAAATCGACTTCAAGCCGCAAGAGATCGACAGAAAAGTTATGCCGACACACGACGCAGACCCCTAGAATTCCAAGTTGGAGATAGGACTATGCTAAAAGTATCGCCTTGGAAAGGCTTAATACGATTCGGTAAACGAGGAAAACTAAACCCAAGATACATCGGACCATTCAAAATCCTAGCCAGGGTTGGTCCAGTGGCGTACAGACTTGAGCTTCCATCAGAACTCAGTAGTGTACACCCCACTTTTCATGTATCTAATCTAAAGAAATGCTTATCAGACGAATCACTCGTCATTCCACTCGATGAAATCCAACTCAATGATGATCTTCAATTCATCGAGGAACCAGTAGAAATCATGGACCGAGAGGTCAAACAACTCAAACAAAGCCGAATTCCAATTGTCAAAGTTCGTTGGAACTCACGACGTGGTCCAGAATACACATGGGAACGAGAGGACCAGATACGTCAGAAATACCCACACCTTTTTACCAACAATGCTTCTACACCCAACGCAAATTGATCTCCGGGACGGAGCTCTCTTAAGGGGTGGAGACTGTAACAATTCGCATTTCAGGTTAATTTCTATTCTCGAAATTTTTACTATTCATTCCAGAAATTTTTATTTTAGATTCTCGTAAGATAAATTATTTCCATGACAAAATAAAAGTTTGACGCTCATCGGATCATTTTCGCAAAAGTTATTAAGAATTTATACGTTTGGTTTAAACATCCTGCGCATAACGAAAACCAACTGCGCCAATTTTCCTCGCATCAGATTAATGTTTAGAACACTCACAATCAATTAGAGAATTTTTGATTTAAAGTTAAAATGTTACCAAATAGACCCTGTGTCTTACAAAACAGAAATTGCGTTTTAAGCACTTTTACTTATCCGCAACCTTAGCCTTTACCTGCACCACATTTTCTAAGACATTTAAAAGCTTTTATATTATTGAAAAATTCAACATATTTTCCCTCCTCCATTGACCATAAAATCATTCTTTGATTTTATAAATCATTCCTTGATTTTTAGGCTTCCGGTTTTACGTCTAAAGGACATTTAACACCAACCGACTCTAGACTGAGCCCAGTCTAGACATTATAGGTCATTTTAATTCATTATCGTCATATTAGAAAAGTTACATTTTACTTTTCTCAGTTTTACGCAACTTTTGTACGTTTTACGTATTACGCGTTTTAGACCCGCGTTTCCAGTTTTAACAGGGTTTAAGCAACCCGATGGAACTTACCACTCATTTTATATTTTATTATGGAGTATAATGATGAGTTAAATCATTCCTACAACTTTCGTATTTTTACGATACCCGGTTTTACGTTTCGTGACTTAACAACTTACGGTTAACGATTAACGGAACCAAAACTCACTCCGTAAACAGGATAACACCAAAATTGACCAAGTCATCTCATCCTACCCTTATGCACCACCAATAGGGGGGGGGGGGAGTCACCCCTTGGATGGCTTGATCCTAGCCATTGATTTCTAAGATTATTACATGTGTAAAAATCTATTTACAAAACTACCGGTACCTAATTTCTTCCTATAAATACTAACCTAAACTAACACTAATTCTTGCACCCTCCTTTCTTATAAACCTAAAGTCCCAAACCCTAAAGGCAATTCTATTAGATTTGGTAAGAACACTCTTGTGTTCTTGAGAAGAAACTAGGTTTTGATCTTGTTTTCTTCAAGTTTTCAAGAAAGAGACGTTATAATCTTCAAATAATTTCAAGTCTCCAAAAAGACTTGTTATTATCTTCAAATCACTTCGGGTTTCCAAAAAGGAATCGTTATAATCTTCAAGTAGCCTCGGGTTTACGAAGATTACAAATTCTATGTCGAAGCTCCGCTTATATTCCCTCTTCTATAATACTCAAGCATTCTATATTAAGGTAAGTATTTATGAACCTTAAATACTTATGAACTTTTATTTGATTATTTAGTGTTTTATAAACTCTTAATATGTCATATAATCAAATAAGCAAAATATATGTTTCACATATTAAATACTATGTTAGTATGGAGCTTCATGTGAGGGGTTTCATTTGGGTAAACGGATCAACGAGTTGCTGGATTTACGAATTAAAGTGTCCTAGCTCATCAAACGTTTACTGCATGACCTCTGAATTATGATGGCCCGAACAGTAGTACGAGATATACAAACAAAACATGTTTCATAAACCATATGCAAGACATATACATGTACGTCTTTGTATTCTTAGACTTTATTCCAAACCTAAGTCGCAACGTTCTATTGTAGGTTGCACTTAGAGGTTTCTCGACTTATCCATTGAACTCATTGAAGCACTAAAACACCATCCAACTCACGGTGAGTTCATAGCCCCACTTTCTATTACTTAATTGTTTTACAAACCCTTGGGGGGAATACATGCTATTTTAACCGAACACAATGCTTTGAAATTGTATGCTATCTGATTGCTTTATTATCACTAAGTACCATCATTGCCAATCAAAGTCCCCATATCATGAACCATTTAATCACTAGGATAGTGAGCGCGAATATTGTGAATAGGCCTATTGGGATTGACGAATCCCGTTTGTATTGACCCGGTCCGGTAATCAAACGCACTATATTTTGAGTCTTAGGTATGTTGGCAAAGTACCTACAGGGGCAATCAGCCGATCGATATTGGCACACGTTAACGTATTGGTTACATGAGATTAGTGAATAATAATAACCATTTTGTTTTCCAACCATGAGTATGAGTCTAATTAACTCACACTACCAACATATTGTGTTCAACTACATAACAAACTCTATGAATATCACTCAACCTTTGTGTTGACAGTTTAAGCATGTATTTCAGGTGCATAATGATCAAGGATGGCACGGAGGGGCACAGACTCAATCAAGAAGGCTATAACTTACTTTATCATTCAAAAATACATCAAAAGACTTTATATTGATGTACTTTGTAAACATGGAACCTTTTGGGACCTATTTTGTAAACTCTGATATATTAATTTGAATGATAATTACTTTTTAAAAATGACTCAGTTTGAGTTCGTTTTCTATTATTATGGCTGTTGTGCCGTCGAGTAACACCCAGTTTGAATTCCGCTGCATCATTGAATTGGGGGTGTTACATTAAAAATAATAAATAATTATTTATTATTAACTTGAAATGTGAAAATTACTGTTTGTCACAGTCTCCCCAGCTAATGGGAAAATCCGTTCCGGATTTCAATTCGCTTTACTCGATGAATTCGAAAAGAGATGAGGATACTTTCGCTTGATTTCATCCTCTCGCTCCCAAGTGTACTCGGGACCTCTGCGAGAGTTCCAACGGACCTTCACAATTGGGATACGACTCTGCTTTGGTCGTTTAACTTCCCGGTCCATGATTTCAATCGGTTCCTCGATGAAGATCAGTTTATCATCAAGTTGAATTTCATCCAAAGGAATGGCAACGTTATCATCAGATAATCATTTTTTCAAGTTGCTGACATGAAAAACTTCATGCACAGTGCTGAGTTCGGACAGAAATTCGAGTTGGTAGGCTACCGGCCCGATTCTGGTAAGAATCTCAAAAGGTCCAATATAACGAGGGTTCAACTTCCCACGTTTACCAAATCTTATCACGCCTTTCCATGGCGAAACCTTTAACATCACTTTATCACCCACTTGTAACTCAAGGGGTTTTTGCCTCTTGTCGGCATAGCTCTTTTAACGGTCATGAGCCGCTTGCATTCGGCTCTTGATCGGCACAATTTTTCTCGGTAGTCTCGTGAACTAGGTCTGGTCCGGTAAGTTTGCTTTCACCGACTTCAGCCTAACATATTGGCGATCTGCACTTACGATTATAAAGTGCTTCATATGGTGCAGCCTTGATACTGGTGTGGTAGCTGTTGTTGTAGGAAAAATCGGCTAAAGGAAAATGCCTATCCCAACCGTTCCCGAAGTCAATCACACAGGCTCTCAGCATGTCCTCTAACGTCTGAATGGTCCTTTTACTTTAGCCATCAGTCTGAGGATGATAAGCTGTAATCATATTGAGGTCTTTTCCCAGTGCGTCCTGGAGCGACTTCCAGAAATTAGATGTGAAATGACTGTCTCGATCAGAGATGATAGGAATAGGCACACAATGCCTTGCGACAATTTTCTTCACATAAAGTCGTGCAAGTTTGTCCATGCTATCGTTCTGCTTTATAGGAAGGAAATGAGCAGATTTAGTGAGATGGTCCACGATTACCCAGATCGTGTCATAACTACTCGATGTCTTAGGCATTTTGGTGAAAAAATCCATAGTGATGTGCTCCCACTTCCATTCTGGAATTTCAGGTTGTACAAGTAGACCGGATGGTCTCTGGTGTTCAGCCTTGACTTTCGAACACGTTAAACATTTACTGACGTACTCAGCTATATCGGCCTTCATGTTTGGCCACCAATATAGCTTCTTCAAATCCAAGTACATCTTGTCGGATCCTGGATGGATGGAGTATTTGGATTTGTGGGATTCGTGCATGATCAATTCACGAATTCCTCCGTATAGCGGGATCCAACTTCTATCACCATAACACAAAGCTCCATCAGATCTCTTTACGAAGCCATTCTCACTCTCTGGCATTCCATAAATCTTCTCACGCGGTCGGTTCTCTTCCTTGAGTGCCTCAACCTGAGCCTCAAGAATTTTCGCTGGAAGCGGTGAACTGATCGTCATTCCTAACGATCTGACTCTAAGAGGTTTGATCCGCTCTTTTCTGCTGAGGGCATCGGCAACCACATTTTCCTTGCCTGGGTGGTAACGGATCTCACAATCGTAGTCGCTAATCAATTCCAACCATCGGCGCTGTCTCATGCTCAGCTCCTTCTGGTTCAAGATATGTTGTAGGCTTTTGTGGTCGGTATACACTACGCACCTTGTGCCATAGAGATAGTGCCTCCAGATTCTAAGTGAAAACACAACTGATCCTAACTCTAGGTCATGGGTTGTGTAGTTCTTCTCATGGGTTTTCAGTTGTCGGGAAGCATATGCTATCACTTTCTCTATCTGCATTAACACGGCTCCTAAACCTTTGTGTGAAGCGTCGCAATAAACAACAAAGTCTTCACTACCTTCAAGTAAGGCCAAAATAGGTGCACTACACAACTTTTTCTTAAGGAGTTGAAAAGCTTCTTCCTCTCCTTATCTCCCCAGTCATATTTCACATTCTTTTGTGTCAGTTTAGTCAAAGGCTTCGCTATCTTGGAGAAACCTTCGGTAATAACCGACAAGTCCTAAGAATTGGCATATTTTGGTGGGTGTTGCCCAATCCTTTTTTGACTCGATCTTTGCGGGATCCACGTGAATGCCTTGACTATCGATCACGTGGCCCAAAAACTGCCCAATTGATATCCAGAATTCACACTTCAAAAACTTGGCATATAATTCCTCCTTCTTCAATAATTCTAAGATTAGATTGAGGTGTTCCTCGTGCTCTCTCTCATTCTTAGAATATATCAGGATGTCGTTAATGAACACGATCACGAATTTATCCAAGTATGGCTTACACACTCGATTCATGAGGTCCATGAATACGGCTGGTGCGTTAGTTAGGCCGAATGGCATAACTTGGAATTCATAATGGCCATATCGGGTTCTGAATGCAGTCTTCGGGATATCATCTTCCCGAACTCGGAGTTGATGATAAGCTAATCTCAGGTCAATCTTAGAGTAAAATGATGAACATTGTAGTTGATCGAATAGGTAACCGATTCTCGGGAGTGGGTATCGTTTCTTGATGGTTAGCTTATTCAGCTCCCGATAGTCGATACACATCCTGAAGGATCCATCCTTCTCCTTAACAAACAGGACCGGAGCTCCCCAAGGCGAAGAACTCGGTCTGATAAAACCTTTCCCTGATAGTTCAACCAACTAATCAGACAACTTTTGTAACTCCGTTGGTGCTAACCGATAGGGTGCTTGCGCTACAGGCACGGCTCCTGGCACCAAATCGATTTGAAATTCGATCTGTCTGGCGGGCGGGAGTCTAGGTAGGTCTTCTGGAAAAACTTTCGGGAAATCCCTCACGATTGGCACGTCTTCCAATTGTTTCTCTTCGGGCTCCTTCTTTTTCTTCTCAGTAACATGAGCTAGAAAGAGGTGGCATCCTTTCTCGATGCACTTCTGCACCTTCGTACATGAGATGATGCTCAATCTTGACGAGCGTGCACGATCGCTCCGATCTCCTTCTATTATCAGAAACTCGTTCCCGTAGGGTACT
Organism: Artemisia tridentata subsp. tridentata; assembly: GCA_021014915.2. Classification (NCBI taxonomy): domain Eukaryota; kingdom Viridiplantae; phylum Streptophyta; class Magnoliopsida; order Asterales; family Asteraceae; genus Artemisia; species Artemisia tridentata. Next base: position 312,092,239 of record CP139502.1, read on the forward strand.
CTGACGATCTTCTCATCAAAGATGATGACGACATGATATTTCGATAGCCAATCCATCCCTATGATGACGTCAAAACTACCCAACTCTACTGGCATGAGATCAATGTTGAATGGGCTGTTTAACAAGTTTAGAGTGCAACCTCTTATAATGGTATCTACCCTTTCTAAGTTCCTGTTAGCTAATTCTACGTCAAAGACGTTGTCTAAGGTGGTTGGAGCAATATCAATTAAGGAACTAAAAGCAGTCGACACAAAACTTCTATCTGCTCCCGTATCAAATAATATTGACGCATAACGATTATTGAAAAGAAATGTACCCGTCACCACGTTCGGGTCATCCTGGGCTTCCCTTCTGCCCACAACATAAACTCTCCCACGGGCTCCTCCTCCATTGCCCTGGTTCCCATTGTTAACTGCTGCTCCCTGGTTACCATGACCACCACCTTTTCCCTGGTTTCTGGGTTTATTGCAGTCATTACGGTAATGACCCTTCTCATCGTATCCATAGTAGGTGACTTCTGCCCTGCAGTTGTTGGGGGGTGCTGCTTGAGCGGTGGCTAGGGGTCTTGAACTGAAATTCTTGGCCAAATGTCCCACTCTCTGGCCGTTTTGACACTTAACCGTGCACTGTCCTTTGTGGTGTAGCTTACAGCGGTTGCAAAGAGGTGCATTCTTATCATACCCCTTTCTCTCACTTGAACCTGCTGTGTAGGCTTTTGCCACTTCCTGCCTTTTGTTTTGAGAGTTACTGTTGTTACCTTTTGAGGGGTCTTCCCACTTCCTCTTGTTGTCAGTGTTCTTTTCTGGGACATCCTCCAATTCCTGGTCCATCAACTTGTTGGCTATTTCCATGGTCTCATGGAGATCCGCAGCCCTTGAGGTAGTCATATCTCCTCTTATGGATTTTGGCAAACCTCTAATATACCTCTCAATCAATCGCGTATCAGTCTGAACCATTTCAGGACATAACAAAGCCAATTCCTGGAATCTCTGGTTGTAAGCAGCCATGTTGTAATTTTGTACCTTCAAGTTCCAAAATTCTATCTCCAACTTCTTGAGCTCATTTCGTGGGCAATACTTCCTAAGCACTAACTCCTTGAAGTCATCCCACGGCATAGCATATGCAACATCCATGTTGGCAGATTTCATGTAGTTGTTCCACCAGGTCAAAGCGGCATTCATTAAAGTGAAAGATGCATACTTGACCCTGTCGTCATCGTTACAACCACTGATGCGAAACACGGTTTCCAACTTTTCAATCCACCTAGTCAGGCCAACGACTCCCTCTGTTCCTCCGAAACCTCCAACCATGATCTTTCAGAATTCAGAGTACGTGCAGCCACGACTGTTGGTCACTGGCCTTGACGTTCCGGTGTTGGTTGTTGAGTTATTTGCGGCTGCGAGTGCGGTGGCCACACGATCATTGACGAGCTGATCTAGCGTTGCTTGGTTCACCACAGGTGGGTTTGCCGCGGCCCTGGTTGGGGCGGCGTTCTCAGCATCTCTGCCTTGCACGGCTCTTGACGGGGTGGCATTCTCAACAGTCCTGCCTCGCACTGCTCTTGCTGGGGCAGGTGTGTTAGCAGTTCGTCCTCGTGTGACTCTGGTTGACTTTCGCTTGGGTGCCATTTATCTGCATCACAAGAAGATGACGATAAATATGATCTCGATTATAGAGTGAAGGTGTCACATGAGTATATGAACATCACAGACAGAATGCAAGAATAAAGTCAACCACAGAGGAAACGAACAATCAAAATAGGTAAACCAAGCTTGTTATATATATATATATATATATATATATATATATATATATATATATATATATATAAATAGAGTTATACAAAATCACAAGCAAGGCTAATAGTCCATCACTAACTAATAACTCATCAGTTTAGTGGAATACATCATCTACTGAAACTAATCTAGGCTCGGTCACGCTCAAGGCGTAACTGCTCGAATGCTGCAGTCATCCCTCCAATAGCAGCCTCCAAATGATCCACACGTTGTCTTAGCTCCTGGTTCTCTCTCATCACAGCACCGATCGTATACTCAGCAGCCATGATCCTCTGCCACTGAGCGCGATCAGTACCTCGAGCTCTCTTCAACATCCCATGAATCCTGGTCTGGCCTTTGCCCAAACCGATAGCCCTAAAGTCCAAATCCCTGAGCTCCCTACCATGTAACCTCTCCAGTGCATCTAATCTGGCTCTCAGGCCAATCATCACACGTCTGTCGGCATACATCTCCTCAAAAAACACACATGCAGCCCTGTCAACTATCCCAATCCGCCTCTCAATACTCTGAATGCGGTCAGGCTGCTCTAACCTCTCAATCTGATCTGAGCGCACATCGAGCAAACTGGCATGGTTCGCCAGCTAAATCCATACCTGCTCCATAACAGTAGGCTCCTCGAGCTCGGCTGGTGAGACTGGTAGAATTGGAGAAACCATTAGTGATGGAAGTGGAGAAGATATCGGAGATGGAGGTGGCACAAACGAATGAGATGATGGAGTGTACTCCGGAATAGCTGCACGTACACCCGTGCTGGTATCACAGGTAATATCAATCTACTGGGTATCACTCAAATCCTGTATCTAGGCTGCCCTGGAGCTCTGCCCTACCTTAAATACCCCCTGTACATCCTCCATGATGCCCTTGCCATCCCGTGGCATCATCACCTGATCTAGATCCATCGGTACCCCTCTGTCCCTGTCAACACACGCACAAACAGGAGCATGCTCGACGGGTGTTGTCACTGCTGGTGTAGGCTCTACCTGAACCTGCTCTGGATCCTCCACTGGATCCTCATCCTCATCAGAGTAAGACTGAATAGACCTCCGCAATCTCTGACGGGGAGGGGAATGATCTGGAGATGACATAGGTGACTGAGATGATGGTGAAGTAGAGGTACTCGTGTAACCATAACGGGTCCTCCTGAGTGGTGAGGATAGCACAGATGATAGCTGGATGCGACGTCCACGAACTCTCCTATAAGAAGCCCGATGTCTGGTGGGTGGGGTAGCCTAAGTATGCTGGATGAGGGTGTAAAGCTGAGCTGGAGATGAACGGTGAGCTGTGGCATAGCGGGGTAGGTATGGTGAGGTAGATGCTGGAGTGGTGTATGTAAGCTGAGCAGCTGCTCTGACAACCTCCATCAACGGGTCATCCGAAAATGGAACTGGTCGTCAAAGCGGGGAAGTGTGTCCAGCAGCAAGTACCTCATCACGAACATCGGAAGGGAGAGACATGGTCTGTGACAAATACGGTGTTGCATGTGTAAGTATATAGAAAATACTTATATCATATATGTTAAGTAAAATACTCAAACAGCATAATATAACACTTAATCATATAAGGAAAATAGCGATCAAATCATGGCAAGCTAGTCAGGCATGCATCTGGCGGTCATAAGGAAACGTTTTTCATAAACTGGTTATAGTTTAGGGTTTTTATACACCTAGTTCTCTATAACCTAGGCTCTGAATACCAATCTGTAACACCCCCAAAATAAGATTTGCGGAAGCGTACATATTTGGGTGCTACTAAATTGATAATCTCAACACAAAGATATAGAGAACGGATTAAAATCCGTTTTAAAATAGTTTACATTTCCAAAGTTAATTTTCGTACATAAAGTTCAATTCACTTAAAACAAAGCCCATTTAACAAGTCTGTCCCAAATTCAGAGTTTAACGCATAAGCAAAAATATTTCTAGAAATTTATGACCAATGCCATGCCCTGCCTTCAATGAATACATTCTCAAACACATGAGAAAAACATGCTAAAATTCAGCTAACGTTGGTGAGTTCATAGGTTTAAAGTAAATAAGCACATATAGACCATAGCAAATAATTTAGCAATCACACTCATTCTGTATGCTAACACTAAGCTCATCAAACCGAAAATAGACAAACAATATGCCAAGCTGGCATAGCAAACAAAGGGTGCCCGCGAGTGTTAATCTCCAGACACTAGGCAAAATCCGACATGGTATACGTTCGCGTTGACCTGCCGGGCCAACAAACGGGGGAGTCACCCCCAATAGATCTATTTATAACATACGCGCTTCTCAGCAGGAATTGACGGTTGATGATAGTTGGCGCAATGGGATTCAAACATACTTAGGTTATCCGCATACCAGTGTGTAAAAACAAAGTTCAATTTGGTCCATGAAAACAATTTTGCATGTTTCTCACCCCAAGGTTTATAAAAATAATACGTATAAAAATGGGGCTATAAACTCACCTTAATAATAATAGCAATCTGCTAGTCAACAATAACACAGTGCAACCGCTCCGACACGCGACCTAGATCAGTATGGTAAGTCTTAGCGAAATATTCGTGTTTTAATTGTTTTAACTCAGTTGAAAGGTTTACGTGTGTCAAGTGCTCGCGTATTTCTTGCTTGCTGTGTGGTAAGGTACATTTCAAAATAGTTCATCGTATAAGACTCTTTGGCGATGGCTCATGGTGAAAGTGTACGGTGAAAATACTTGCGACGGAACTTCCATGCTCAGTGCTTGTCGTCACAAAATGCATAAGTAATATATATATATATATATATATATATATATATATATATATATATATATATATATATATATATATATATATTATATATATATATATAGGGGCGTTATTGTGGTGTACAAGCTTAAAATAGATAAAAATAGGTACACATGTGAACCGTTGGATCAATATTGATAGATGAGATTAGTTATTAAATAGATGGGTGGCAAAATTGTAATTAAGTGAAAGACAAATGGCTTTTGTGTATCAATTTTGTATAGGAGCTACATATTGTCTTGATGATCATTAAGGTCTGAGTTACAATAAGAATTAGGACCAAGTCAATCGGATATCATGCAATTCAGATTAAAAATCACAATCACCAAAATCGATCAATCAATACACAATCCCCAAATCTTCGTTCTTCATTTTTTCTTTAAATACATGTAGCCAAGGGTTAGCTGCAATCATAACAAACGAGTATGCCGAATTTTGTATCTCAAGTGATCGACAATTGGAATGCACAAGAAATAACGTTTGGTAATTGATTCAGTGCTCTTCCTTTTTTTTTATTCAGTCTATAAAGAGTGTTTTATTTATTTAATCAATACATTGTTGTGTTTTAGTCCGACGAAGTGGACGGTTGTCAAATGTTAGACGACCAAACTATCGGTCTAACTCTTGGCACCGACGAAGTGATAATGAGGAACCTGAAACTATCGAACTAACTCTTGATGGAGATAGTGAAGACGATCAAGGTAATGTGTATTTCTTCTTATAAATATATGTTTTTAATTATTGGGTTGTGAGTGAGCTGATTTGTGTGTATTAGTCTCTTGTTATGTATGAATTGAGTTGCTTGTGTAAGCTTATTACATAACGGATGTGTATGAGTTGCATTAGTTGTGGAAGGTACTAAGCTAACTATTAGTTTCATATAGGTTTTGAAAGAAGTTATTGGTTGATTAAGTGTATAAGTTGAAGTTATTGGATGATTAAGTGTGTAAGTTGAAGTAGTGGATTGTGTAGTTGTGGATTAAGTGTGTAAGTTGAAGTAGTGGATTGTAATGGGTAGGCACTGCTCGGCGTCACAAAGTTACTCTTAAAGATCACGGGTGAATTTGTATGACCAGATTCAGACACTCTAGAGTTAGTGAAGTCTGCATCACTGGTTGTACAGTAGAATAAGTTAATGCATATTTTGTGTAATCTGAATATGAGAACTAGTATGGATTAACAGGTTGTATAATAGGAGTTATAATTTGTTTACTTGTGGATAATGGATTTGAAGTGCCTAACTAAAACTTATCTCGGTGTGCATCACTAGTTGCATCACTAGATGAAATACACAATCTAATTATAAGAAAGTAAAAGCTTAGCAGCGGGATGAAATACACAAAGGGTACAACTGTATAAGTCTTGCTTGGTAGCATTAACGAAGTGTAGTTATATCTTTAACAACAACAAAATGAAAATAGCTCGTCGTTTCAGTTTCTTAAATGTAAAATGAAACTTAACAAGATTAAGTAATACAGTACTAAACTTGTTTTTTTGAAAGTACATAGTAAAAGAAATTAGAGGTGATTTGCATACATTCAATTTCAATTGACACACATTACTTTACAAGCAAGTAAATCAAGCGTAAAGTACTATATATTTTGAAGCGCATAATTTAAATTTGGTTAGTGTGCATTACTGGTTGTATGGTACATATGGTACTGGACGTCTAATATGTGCATCAGTCGCATACATGGTTAGTAATAGGTTGGAGTGTGTGTTAGTTGATAGCAGCTTATGTGTATTACATGATATCGAACCTGTCAATTTTTGAGATTCTTGTTTAAGATTTGATGACTTGCATTCCAACATGTTTATCTGACCAGTCTAGTAGTTTGACCTGTTTGAGATACGCAACCGGCGACCCATGTTGGTTCCTAGTAAACTGAATGAGTTTAATTCTTACCACTAAATTAGAACTAGATGTCTGTACTCTGTGACTGCATTTCCAAAGTGTATAAAGATTTTTTTTTCCAGGTCATTTGTCATAAATGCCCATCATAAATTATAGTATACCAGAGGTGTTGGTTGAGTACATATTTGTTGGTCCTATAGAATCCTGCGTGTGTAGTTGTACATTTTTAATGGGCAGGCACGCATATGTGTATTTGTTAGTTGATAGCAGCGTATGTGTATTGGTTGATATCGTACCACGCATAAAAGAGTTTCAAAATAGACTAACGTGTATTAGTGGATGACTTATGTGTGTTAGTTTTGCAACTTATGTGTTTGGTACATATGTTTATTTATACTGATATTACATATGTAACTTCCGTTTTTTTGTATATCAGATGTCTATGTTTGAGGATTATCTATTGCACAAGAACAATCCAAATTATGAAAGAATGACTAATGCGCCAAGAAAGGTGTTGCAATTGGGATGCAGGACAACCAACAATTTTGTAGACTGTGGTGTATTTACAATGCGCCACATGGAAACCTACAAAGGTGATGGTGCTGACCTATGTTGCTTGAGCAAAGAAGGGAAGAAACAGATGAAAGAACTGAGGGAACTGCGTATTATGTATGCAGCAAAGATTCTTCTGTCCGATTGCAACTTGGTGAAGAGTGATTTTGATAAGGAAGTGCATGGATTCAGGAACGTACCAGAGGAAGAAAAGAAGCGGTTACGGATGGCTGTGTTTGAAACCATCAATTTGCGTGTCTCGACCAAGTTTGAAGGGAAATGAACTGTCTGTAGTTTGGATTTAATAAGTAGCAGTAATACTGCCTTTTTATTATGTTTGTGTGTTTTCAGTTTAGTGTCGAAATAAAACTCGCGTATGCTTACCGAGTAACCTTTAATCTAGTTGTGGTGTGTTTAATTGTAAGACATGGAATTATGCATTATGGTTAGCCCAGTTAGGGTATATGTTTAAATGGAATTGTGCATTATGTTTAATTATATATGTTTAATCTATGTTTTTTATATTTTGGATGGATTTCCAGTGAGGGTCCTTTGTGTTTTTGCAACAATGGTTGAATTTTTTTGCACAGGTCAATCACCAGATACACACGCAACCTGGATTTACCCACTTTGACCCGCACTTTTTGTACAGGTATATTCTGAAACTCTTTTATTAGTTGTTATGAGTTACTGGTGTGTGTACAAATGTAAAGAGTTAGATTGACATCAATGCTTCTATGCACAATTTGAAACAAGATTTCACCTCTCATAGGCGAGTTGGTGCAAGAGTTATAAGGTAACAGGAAGTTTTTCGATGTTTGTTGCAATGGGTCATTTTTTTTTCTGCAATTTTTGCAAATTTTTTGGTGTTAGGCACGGTGGGATAGCACTTTGTCGGCAGTGTTTCAATATATGGGTGTTTGGCACAGAGTCTGACTGCAATTTTTAGGTGTTTGGCATAGTTTTTGTTAGGCACCGCTTCTGTCTGAATAGATATCTAGTTAGCAAATGAATGGAATGAATGCAGGTTTATGCAGCAAAAGTAACATGAGCATTGATAAGTAAGTGTCACATTAGTTTGACTAACAGGTCCAACTATCACATGTTCAAGTTCAGATGATATACATAAGCAAGTGCGATCAGTGAACAACAGGTTGTACACTAAGTGAACAACAGATTCTGGTACGCTCACTGAACAATAGGTTGTGACTCTTGTACACTAAGTGAACCAGTCGACATCTTCATCCCAAAAACTGGTTTTTTTTGCTGTGACAGTGGGTACACATGCGACAACACCAGGTTCAATGGTGATGGAGGTAATCTGGAAATTTTAAACGGGTCAAAATTGGATTTTGCTTGTGGGACCGGCTTCGCATGTGATAGTTGGGGCTGCCATGGCTTGCACACGATGGTTCATTTATGTGCTTCTAAGGATATACCCGTTATGAGTGCAAGTTTTAAATTTATAACACGATTTACCAATGATTCAAACGAAACACATACGAGCAAGTATACTCGTCCGTGTGTAGTAAGAGATAATTAAGGTAAGCCGAGGTCGTTCACTAGGATTTGTTTAGTTTTTATAATGTGAGTTTTTGAAAATAAAATCAAGCCAAATTATCGATTCTAATCGCAAGCAAATAAAGATGATGTAAATTCAATAAATTAAAGACTACACTTGCCTAGACTAGTTTGCACAATTCTCTCGATGTGATTATGACAATGGTTCCATTTGATTATGATCAACAAATTAGGTGATGTTCTAATTCGATTAGTGGGTATACTAACTCTATTGTTTCCAACACTTTCAATCCTCGTCAAGATTTTAAGATTATAAAAACAATATTTAGGATTTGATCAATCCAAGACTAACACAACTCAATTACTTGATTCGCTTTCGTTTCACAAGTAATTGACAACCACACTATTTAGTTTTCCAAGTTTAACCAAGTTACTTATGAAATGGTCAATACATAAGGTAACACCCTCATAGACAAAGGTTTACAACTAATTAACTAACAATGTCTTTTTCATCCCATTACACTATTAGTAATTAACCAAACTTGACAACTCTTTGGTGGAGAAAACTCTTAATAGTACAATTCGTTCTTAGTATTAGCTTTTCTTTTATCTTAGAACCATTAAGTCATAATCAACCAAAAATCATGTAACAAACATCATCTAGGCAAGTGCACAAGGCACTTAGCCACTCATGGCAAACAAAGGAATAACCACAAGAAATTTATCACTAGAAAACATGATTAATAAGTCTTACAGAAGTTGTAATGATGATTACAAAAATTAGGAACACTTGTGAAATGATCAACAACGATCCTTGAATAATTGAATTGATGATTGGTGAATGTAAGCTTTCCTTTTTCCTGCGTTTTTTCTCCTTTGTCGCCTCCTTGTAGTGAGTTATAATTGATAGCTCTTTTGATTGTATTGTATATTGTTGTGTAAGTTTTTCTTGATTCCAAGCATATATATATATATATATATATATATATATATATATATAAGATAACTATCCTTGGTCACCAAGCATAATTCTTGGGCCCAAAGTGTCATAAATTGAAGGCAAGATGAGTTAATGGAAGTAGATGATCGGACTTTGGAGTGATGGCACTTAACTCTTTTCTTAAATGCAACTATGGAAGACTTTAAGTGGCTGGACCCATGGTCGGAACCTAGGACCTGCGGCCTGGATGTCTGCTGGACCTTGGGTTTGAACTCTAAACCTGTTGACATAAATAAATGCCTAAAAACATTATCAATATTTATTCATATCTCTATGTTTTGATGATCACAAAATGTAAACTCATTAAAACATAAATTTATAAATTAAACAAGTACTTAGTTGTAAATATTCACTTCTACAACTAAAATCACTTAAGGTATGAATGAACTAATGCTTAATGCATTATATGATCAAAGGAACATTTTCTTAAAAACTACATTTTTTATAAAACATCAAAAACATTTTATATATTTTTGAAAAATATTTTTGGCATTAAATAAAAATGTTTAATCTTTTATAAAAATATGAATTCAAGTTTTTAACCAAAATCAGTTAAAATGTTCCAGAAAAACCTTCCCCACAAAAGGACAAAATTGGCCAACGTTCAGTAGGGGCGGCCCCCTTAATTTTACTAGGCGGCCCCCTTAATAATTAAGGGGACCGCCCCTATTTAAGGGGACCGCCCCCGCTCCAGTAGGCTCCAGCTGTCCAGATTTTTCCCTATAAATACAAGCTTTCTCCTGGATTTTTTCTCAACCCTTTTGCACTAAAACTTTCTGTTGTAGATCTCATTTCATATCTTAAATAAACCTTTGATCATGTAATCTTAAGCATTGGTTTCCAAGTGATCCAAGCTTCCACCATCCAAGTGCAAAAGAAGAATACTTCTATCAATCAAGATTAGAAGTATTACAACTTAGTATCATTTTGTTACTTAAGTTGTGTGTTTAACAAAGTTTGTAAATCATTCATCCATTTGTATGTAAGGTGGATGTTGTAGATTAGTGTTGTGTGTAAGTAGTGAAGATGTTGTATAAGTAGTTGTGGTATAGAAGTTGTGAGGTCAAAGTGTAGAAGTCGTGAAGCCGTGGTGTAGAAGTTGTGAAGCCATAGCTTAGATGACATGAAGTCCTTGTGTTGAAGTCATGACGCCGTAGCATAGAAGCTGTGAAGCGGTCGTGTTAAAGTTGTGAAGTTCTAGTCGTGAAGTCCTAGTGTTGAAGTCGTGAAGCCGTAGCATAGAAGTTGTGTAGCGGTCGTGTTGAAGCCGTGGAGTCCTAGTCGTGAAGTCCTAGTGTTGAAGTCGTGAAGCCGTAGCATAGAGGTTGTGTAGCGGACATGTTGAAGTCGTGAAGTCTTAGTCATGAAGACATAGTGTTGAAGTCGTGAAGCCGCATCATAGAGGTTATGTAGCGGTCGTGTTGAAGTCGTGAGGAAGTCGTGAAGCAGTCGTGAAGCCGTTGTGAAGTAGTCGTGAATAAGTTGTGAAGAAGTTGTGTTGTGAAGTTGTGAGAATGGTTCTAGCTACGATTAGAACTCGACATTTAGCTTTGTGTCGTTAAACCCGTGTAAGCCAAAGTTGTGTACGGTTTTCTCCGCTATAAGGGAGCTTATTGAAGTTGTGGAGAAAACTCTCGAGCAAGGTGTGCTCGAGGAGTGGAGTAGGGCAAGGAAGGTGTCCTTGTAGCCGAACCACTATAAATCTCTCGTGTCTCGGTTAGATCTTTCCATACCTTATTTATTTCTTTACTTGCATCGTCTTTACTTACATACATATAGGCTTATATAATTGCTAGTATTAATTAGAGGTCGACTTCACATAAAGATCAAATTGAAAATCCATTCAAGAAACCAAAACTTTTACAATCAATTTAAAAGAATACATATATAACTAATGATGCGTGGGTTTTGCAACCTTACAACAGGTTTTACCTCTCGAGGGATCTCAAGAGGCTTACAACCCCACCAGGCAGTGTACCTGACCGATGTAGTATAGTGTAGTGGTAAGTACGGGGGATTGATCGTTCTCCACAGGGAATAGTGTTCGTTAGGTGTGAAAGACTACTCTAATTAGGTCTAAGGGTTGAGGAAGATTCTTTTTATGTTTTTATATTTTTATGAAAGCAAGTAAAATCTCGGTTTTGAAAGAGTGGGCGGAATTAGTTGCTAGTCAACTAACCCAAAATTACTACGGATGCAAATAAAATAAAATAACAAAAAATGAAAATGTGGTGAGAAACTTATGTGTAGAGAAATGTGTTTACTTAGATTTCCTTACTCCCTAACTATCTTTTACCGGTTAATTAGTGTGTATTAGTCGCGTGGATGACGGGTGTATTCCTTAATACCATTCGTGGGGTGGCGTACTTACTTCCCCAACTCTACAAGCTCCTACTTCACTCCTATGTCGAGCCGGCTAGGAAGCTCCTAACATGGGATCACTAGAATTCGCTTGTGCATTAAATACAACCATAAAAACCTTTAGTACGCCTTTGGTTCATGTTTCTTAAGACGTTCAAGCAAGTTACCGAATAGGAAGTTAGCCAGTTTTCTTAAGCCTAACATAGATAAACAATCATCCAATACAACTAATAACACACTAACAACCAATAATCAATAGCTAGGTTTCATTAGATCTAAGCAAACACAAGATAAATTTAGCCTAACATGTTAATCAAAAGACAAGAATAAAATAAAATCAAACAACACATAGACATATTGAATGATTAATTGATAACTTATCTTCAATGTAACATGGAAGATCTCAAGGCAAAAAGCCTTGAAAAAGAAGCTAAAATCGTCTTAGGGTTTTCTCCCAAAATTCCACACACTAAGCTCTCCCCTAATGACAAAAAATTAGAAAACTATATATAGATTTTTGGATCTGACGGCGTCACCTTATGGATTGTGACGCCGTCACCTCGCCGCTTCTAGGGTTCCCGGATGACCTTCTTGACGCCGTCCCTCTTTAGCTCTTCAAAAATCCATTCTGGCTTATCAAGGCTTGACGCCGTCGAACCTTGAACGTGATGCCGTCCCCTTTTAATTTAAGCCGTGACGCCCTTGATCAAGTTAAAGCGTGACGCCGTCAGAATTTACATGCTATTTTCACTGGCTTATCATGAGTAAATTTCACGTCCACTTTTTCTTGCCAAGGCATGACGCCGTCTAGAGTAAATTGTGACGCCGTCAAAGGTAACTTTTAGCCGATTCTTGAGACTTTTTCGTTTTCTTCACTTTTATGCTCCAAAAACGTCCAAAATGCCTCCTTTTCCAGATTTCTCCTCAAAAGTACCTAAAATGACAAAAGGAACGATTTAGGGCAATATTTGATCAAATAAATACGATTTAGGGCTTAAATGACCCCTTAAAAGCGGTACACTTTTCGCCTCATCAAATACCCTTACACTTGAGATTTGCTTGTCCTCAAGCAAATGCGCTTTTATTCTAATCAAAATACAAGTTAGGGGTCATTTAATGCAAACATAAAAGTAATTACAACAAATATTCGTTCCACTTCAATCATAATAAGCACGGAGATTACATACTAGCACCTCACAAGTAGTGTTTAGATACTCACATCTCTCAAGTGTCATCAAAATAAATCTCATAAATGAAAACGGATAATATCTCTCACTACCTGTCATAGCAAATAGATTACCATAGGCTTGGGAAAGGATCGAAAACCTCCTCCACTAGGCGTAAGCACCTAAGATAAACTATCAAAGAGGGCTTTTTCATGGGTTATAACGTTAGGTGTAGGGAAAAGGAAAACACGGTTTGGTTGGATAAAGGATATTTTACTGGTGGCGAGTTAAAAATCTAGATCAATTACATGTACTATACAATGTTGCTAAGCCAAGACTCGACTCGATCTTAAGCTAGAAACAAAATAACAAAATAACAAAAACATAAAAATAAACATAAAATGAAACGGGATGGTAGTCCGTATGTTTTTTCTATTTTTCTTTTTCTCATTTTTTTTGTATTTTTCTTGATTTTTTCGATTTTTTTTTTTTTTTTTTTTTTTTTTTTTTTTTTTTTTTGCATACACTTTTGCCCTACCATCCAAAATAATACATCATAGGGGCATTGCATCCCCCTTACACTTGAACTTTTACATAACTTTACAAATACTAATCTAATGACTCGAATTAAGATAATTGAAAAACTTGGAGTACTTTTAAAACATTTAGCACATATGGGGGTAATAAATGATGTTCATCCCCATTACTCCATTATACTAGTACTTTACCCATGAGTCCCAATCGTCCCAAAACAATATGTACAAGGATATGACTCGACTTAGCAACCATGTAATCAACTAGATAATTAACTTGGGTTTAAACAAATGTTGTAACAATAATGCACTAAAAATGAGTGCATACAAGGTAGGCTAAGGCGATTTGGGTGTACATTTTAGTGGGGTGTAACAAATTCTTCCTTCAAGTAAAATGCTTAAAGGTCGAAACGAAAAGATAGGCTCTGAGGGGTGTACTAGGGGTATCGTGTACTAAGAATGAGTACAACGCAAAGGGTGTGGGAGAATTACTTGACCAATGTAGCCAAAGTAATTATAACAAAAACACAGGTGTAAAACAATGGGTTAATCCTAATGCCTCTTATCATGTAGTAAATCTAACTACACGAATGTAGTCTCACTTGTGGCCTCGGAATGGTCCTAACGCAAGTTCTAGAATCTAAGTGCTACCGGTACACACATCATAGCATAAATGCTTTTCCTACCAATTCTAGGGGCGAACCTCACATATTTGGGGTGGAAAATTTTTTAGTGGTACGGTTTTTGTGCTAGTCATATAACTCTTATCCGTGAGACGCTCATTAAGATCAAAGTTTCACTCCTATATGTTGTAAAAAATTTTAAATTTGGCACTAAAATTGCCCTAACAGGTATTTATCTCAGTTTTATTACACATCTACTATTAAACAAACAAAAATCAAGCGCAATGGCATTCTCTAAAATCGTACTTTTACCCCCTTACACTTAAGATGAACATTGTCCCCAATGTTCAAATAACAAGATGTAAAAGTAAAAAGTAAAAGAATGAAATCAAATACTCCCCTGATTCGCTCGGTGGATAATGAAATTACACGGTTAAATCTTCCTCCAAGGAGAATGTTGAAGCTCCATGACTAATGCATCGCCAAAAGCTTGATTCAATAAACATCTCCTTGTCCAAAATAACTTGTTAAACCTGAGAAAACAAACACGAAAACCTGCATAACATCGGCGGGATAAAATCTATATATAAGGATATAATGCTTGTGGAATGATAATTTTGCAGATTCCTGGAGATTATAAGTTGGAGATTTAATAAAAACTTTTTATGAAAACAAAACTTTCAAAAATTTCTGGAAATTAAATCTGACGCCGTCAGGTTATAAACCTTGACGCCGTCAGAAATGACCTGACAAAAATTTTCATTTTAAGTTTCCGGAAAATTTCTGGAAAAACCTTTACCTTACTTCCTGGAAATCCTGCAAAACATCATTATGACTCGATACAAGCATTTGACTCAAACAAATACTAATATGTATGCTAATTTATTATTATTATGATTCATGTTCATTTGTGCTCTAATAAACCGATTTAGATTTCCCTTACACTTAACTTTTGCAAAATACCTTTATATGTAGTTAAGACGAAGTTAAAAACAAAATAAAGCATTTTCACAAATTACTTTTGAACATGAATCAATACTAATAAAAATTAAACACACATACGGAAACAAATAAAATCAAACAAGCAAATAAATAAACACACAAAGCAAATAAAACAAATAAAGCTTGGGTTGCCTCCCAAGAGGCGCTTTTCTTTATTAACGAGTCTTGTAGCTAGACTCAAAGTCATGTACATTACGTGACTCCATCATCGGTCACGGTTCCTAGGCCATTCTCCTTTGATCCTCTATCAGAATCACTTTCATAGTGAAGGTATTTCGGGTCCACGTGATCAAAAGGATTGTTTCGGTATTTAGAACTAAGTTCCTTATCGTGCTTAAAGAATCCGCTTGACAGGTCAAAAGTGTCCTTACATCCCCTTCTCACATCATCATCACATAACACGAGTTGGGAACTTAACCCATCGAGCCCTCTATAATCAATCTCCTTGAATTCTCTCATCTTGTAAGGTGTTTGGTATGAGATTTCCCTAATCCCATCGGTGAAAGTCATGATCCCATTGAGCTCGTCCACAACCAAGCTTGTGGCCTGGCAAAAAGGTGCCCCAAAAACAACTTGTGATAACCTGGGATCGATGTACTCTTCGATATTATCGACGATTGCGAAGCTCATAGTGAATGTCATATTTCCTACAAACACCTGTATATCATCATCTATGCCGATGTCGTCCTTCCCTTTATGAATCATCCCCCATCTGCAAATGTTGTTATAATGAAACAAGGACATCACATTTTTGGGTAAACATGTGTCAATGTAAACATTATAAAAATGCTTGTGACCAATCATGCAAGGTATTTTGAGATTATTTGGATCATGTCGCTTAATTCGGCCAGGCCTTCTACCGTGTAACCCCCATGTGTTGCCACTTGCTGATGGTTGATACTCATACACTTCTTCACAGCCATCCCGAAAAATCACTTTCCTGACACCATCGGTAAATAATGCACTCCTATCATCCTCATCGAGTATCACTCCCGTTGCTTTTATGAATGGTTTGCCTAGAACAAGGCCAGTTAAGGATGGGCTGATGATAGAGTTCATGTTATTAATTACAGTTAACTCGATATGAAAGAGGAACTTTTCTATCACAATTGGTACCCTCCTTATTACCCCGATGATATTAGACCCTTCGTATTTGACTTGTTCAGTGAAGGCTTCGTTATATAGAGAGAGGGATATTGTGCTCATAGAAGAGTTGGGGTTTATGTAGGCATCTTTTATAAACTTTTTCCTAGTGGTGCAAGATATCTTAAAGGCCCTAGGAGCGCCATCCTCTATTCTCTCTCCGAATCCCATAGGCGACCTTGCTGTGCCCCTCTCAAGTTCCTCTACCAGGGGGCGGTCTAGCAGTCCTGGGAGCCCATGAGGCATTTCGGATTTCTCTTCCGAGCCCTCCTCATCACTCACCTCTATTGTACTCGAGTTCTTTGGTGAGTCTAGATAGTCGTCAGGCGCCTCGGGTTTCTTTTCGGGAACTTCACCCTCCATTTCATTGTCCACATTCTTGGCTGTTTGTTGGTCCAAATTTGGTTTAGGAACAGGTATTGTTGTAATGGTGTTCACGAAGTGGAGAGGTTTCGAAGGGGTATGAGTATCTCCTGTTTTTTTTTCGTTTGGTGATATGTATTTGAAGAGTTTACTAGGGTGCTTGATTTTTACAGGAGGGGGTGTTTGGTGGGTCACCGTAACAGATTTGATCTCATTAACTCGTGCCAACTCACAAGTTGACCTGCCAGCAAGGCGATCATTGATAACCTTTAACAGGTTATCGACCTTGTTGTTCATATCAACTTGCTGTTGTCTGAATTGATTCTCAAGTTTGGAGAGCTGTGTTTCTTGAGAGAGAATGAATTTTTGCAGTGATTCCTCGCGATTTTGTTGTTTATGCGTGTGTCGCTGAGGATAATGTTCAGACCAGGTGAGCGGGGTAGAGTCATTGAATGATACGCTACGAGTTTGGTTCCAACTAAAATTTGGCTTATTCTTCCATGCCTCATACCCATCTTCGGAATTTTTGGGCCCATAATTAGTGGCGAGCCACTTGTCTCCCGCCTTATCAATTTGCGAGGATGCGAATTCTTTGAAAGCCTGTTTGGGAAGTTCCATGCAATCATGAGTGTCGTGGGGACCACTACATAATTTACACGAAGAAGTGATTTTGTTCACTTGGCTTGAAGGTTTAGGAGCCTCGTAGGATTTCATGAGAAACTTGACTTGGTCTTCAAGTTCTATGATCCTACGGTCAGAAGTGCTTGAATTGTTCGAAGGCAAAGATATTGCCTTGACCGTTTTATTCAAATCACGGGGATCACTCCAACTTTCGTTGTCATAAAGAGCAAGATCCTCTAGGAGAGCCCATGATTGTTCCGCACTTAGATCACGTAGCTTGCCACCGGCCGATTGGTCAATGGTTTGCCTCGTGGAGAGATTGATATGGTCATAGAAGATTTGGACTTGGAGCCAAAGTTCTATGCCATGGTGAGGGACTTTTTGGAGTAAGTCCTTGAATCGAGTCCATGCCTCGTAGAGAGTTTCGCCTTGACGTTGTTGGAACATCAAGATATCATTCCTTAGCTTGGTAGTTCTTCCCGGTGGGAAAAACTGAGCAAGGAAACGAGTGGTGAGATCATCCCAAGAGGTGATGGATCCTGCGGGTTGACGTTCTAGCCACTGACTAGCTTGGTCCCGCAGAGAGAATTGGAAGAGACGCAATCGGGTCGTCTCTCGAGTGGCAACATCAAGGTCTATAGAATCAACGATTTTAAGAAAGTCCTTGAGATGTTGATTAGGATCTTCAGAACGAAGTCCATGGAATGCGCATCCGCTTTGCACCAACCGGATGGTGTCGGATCGCAAGGGTGTGATATTGGCTCCTTGAGTGAGCTCAATGGTGTTTCGATAGCCATGGTGGCTAGGACGGGAATACTCTCCTAAAGTACGGGCTCTAGGAGGTGGTGGTGGTTGTTGTGGTGGTGGGTTGTGGGGGTTAAGGATATTACCATCTTCCATGATGTCGGATGGTATGGTTACGAACAAAGACACGAAGAAAATAGATAGACTAAAGAAAATCTAGAAAAATAAAATAAAAATCTCACTAGAAAGGAATCTAGTGAGTAGACCTAATAGAAATAACAATTCAACCTAAACAATAACTATTCCCCGGCAATGGCGCCAAAAACTTGATGCGTGGGTTTTGCAACCTTACAACAGGTTTTACCTCTCGAGGGATCTCAAGAGGCTTACAACCCCACCAGGCAGTGTACCTGACCGATGTAGTATAGTGTAGTGGTAAGTACGGGGGATTGATCGTTCTCCACAGGGAATAGTGTTCGTTAGGTGTGAAAGACTACTCTAATTAGGTCTAAGGGTTGAGGAAGATTCTTTTTATGTTTTTATATTTTTATGAAAGCAAGTAAAATCTCAGTTTTGAAAGAGTGGGCGGAATTAGTTGCTAGTCAACTAACCCAAAATTACTACGGATGCAAATAAAATAAAATAACAAAAAATGAAAATGTGGTGAGAAACTTATGTGTAGAGAAATGTGTTTACTTAGATTTCCTTACTCCCTAACTATCTTTTACCGGTTAATTAGTGTGTATTAGTCGCGTGGATGACGGGTGTATTCCTTAATACCATTCGTGGGGTGGCGTACTTACTTCCCCAACTCTACAAGCTCCTACTTCACTCCTATGTCGAGCCGGCTAGGAAGCTCCTAACATGGGATCACTAGAATTCGCTTGTGCATTAAATACAACCATAAAAACCTTTAGTACACCTTTGGTTCATGTTTCTTAAGACGTTCAAGCAAGTTACCGAATAGGAAGTTAGCCAGTTTTCTTAAGCCTAACATAGATAAACAATCATCCAATACAACTAATAACACACTAACAACCAATAATCAATAGCTAGGTTTCATTAGATCTAAGCAAACACAAGATAAATTTAGCCTAACATGTTAATCAAAAGACAAGAATAAAATAAAATCAAACAACACATAGACATATTGAATGATTAATTGATAACTTATCTTCAATGTAACATGGAAGATCTCAAGGCAAAAAGCCTTGAAAAAGAAGCTAAAATCGTCTTAGGGTTTTCTCCCAAAATTCCACACACTAAGCTCTCCCCTAATGACAAAAAATTAGAAAACTATATATAGATTTTTGGATCTGACGGCGTCACCTTATGGATTGTGACGCCGTCACCTCGCCGCTTCTAGGGTTCCCGGATGACCTTCTTGACGCCGTCCCTCTTTAGCTCTTCAAAAATCCATTCTGGCTTATCAAGGCTTGACGCCGTCGAACCTTGAACGTGACGCCGTCCCCTTTTAATTTAACCCGTGACGCCCTTGATCAAGTTAAAGCGTGACGCCGTCAGAATTTACATGCTATTTTCACTGGCTTATCATGAGTAAATTTCACGTCCACTTTTTCTTGCCAAGGCATGACGCCGTCTAGAGTAAATTGTGACGCCGTCAAAGGTAACTTTTAGCCGATTCTTGAGACTTTGTCGTTTTCTTCACTTTTATGCTCCAAAAACGTCCAAAATGCCTCCTTTTCCAGATTTCTCCTCAAAAGTACCTAAAATGACAAAAGGAACGATTTAGGGCAATATTTGATCAAATAAATACGATTTAGGGCTTAAATGACCCTTTAAAAGCGGTACACTTTTCGCCTCATCAACTAATAATAAGATTTAAGTTTTATTTTTCATAACAAACTAGAATCTAAAGTTTTTAAAAGTATAAAACAAAGGTTTTATAATAAATTAAAAAGACGTAAAACTATTCAACCCCCCCTTCTAGTTTTCCACAATTGGTATCAAGAGCCACGTCAATCAAGATCTTTAAAATATACTGTATTTTAAAACTTAAATCGATCTATGGAATTCGAAAAATATCTAGAAGGGGAATCTTTGCTAAAACCACCAGTATTTGAAAACTATACTTTTCTTGAATGGAAAAATAAATTTGAAACTTATGTGAAATCAATTGTCTAGATCTTTGGCATGTCATTTCGATTGGTGATTTTGAAAGTCAAACAAAAACATATTTTGAAAGTCAAACAAAAACATATTTTGAAAGTCAAACAAAAACGAATTTTGAGAGTCAAACAAAAACGGATTTTGAAAGTCAAATTGAGCATTTGAAAACAAAGAATGACATAAATAATAAAGTTAAAATAATTATTTATAAAACCTTGCCGAAAGTTGAATATGAAAGAATATTCTTTTGTAAAACGGCAAATGATATTTGGAAAAATTTCTTAAACTTTCATCAAGAAAAATGTCAAGCCAAAGATGAGGATTTTGATCTTGTACATGAATTAGTTATCTTAGAAAATTTAATAGATAAACATTTAGATAAAATAGATACATGTGCTACTAGTTCAAATGTTGTTAATGAAGGTGTTAGCGACGAAGACTACATGAATCAACTCAATAGTGAACTCAATCCAAGATCATGGACTGACACAGACGAAGGAGAAGATCATCATCTGACTCACCTATCATTTACACGTCGATCATCATTTGAGACATTGCGAAGAAAAGCTAGGACGTGAGGTAAGTTCTCTTTTTAAATTTTATAAGTAACTACTTCATGCATATAATCTTATTAATGCCTTAGGATACGCTTAGTCTGATAGGTTGCTTTGCCTTTACACTTTAGTTATATTCGTTCTGTGGCTTAATGAACTAGAAACTCTTTAGTTAGCCCCCCTAAGTATTAGTAAACCAAGCAATCTTCATATTTGGTACTCTTCGATAGGTAAATTTAGGAACTTAATTTCTTCTAAAAAGAGAATGACTACTGGAGAATCTATTAACTAGAAACTCAATTTGACCTAACGGTTGAATTGCTTCTATGTGAGAAGTTGGGTGTGTGTAACCCGTAAAAACGGTCGTGTTTAGCCTGAATTAAGCACCACTAGTAATAGTCTCATACTCATTCTCCAACTTGAATACATTATTCTTCCTAAATATACCTAATGATAGTTTACTGTTATGAACTTTGCTTTTCACTAGAGCTTTTCATTCCTAGATGTATGTCATCCTGCATATATAAAATTTCTAGATGTTTACTTGCTCCTATGTGATTTGACTGCATGCCTTCGTAATTATTTGTTTAGTTGAATGCATTGTCATTATAATAGTTTTTTTTTTCTCTAACTACTCTGACATGATGTATTTTTGTATTTAGTCATAATACATGCGTAAATGTCATAGGATATGTAGAAAGAGGTAGCATGTGACAATAGACTTGAGCATGATATCTTTTATAAACCATTATTTTTTTTAAACCTATAATTAATGGGACTTATTTTTAAACTTGCAAAAACTTCACATTTTGGAAAAATAATTTTTCAAAAGATTATGTCACATTTCTATCTTACATGTTTCACCATCCTACCTTTCTTCCAAACTTGTGTCCATAATTATGTGTTTATCAAAACCAAAGATTGGAAAAATATGTTTTCTTTCCTCATAAAAACATTTTGAAATAAAACCAAAACTATTTCATTAATATATTTTTCATATCCACATAAAACCTACTTTCAAGCATTGTTGAATAATGCCAAAAACATGTCTTTAAATCATGCTTGGTGATCTCATATATGTCATATATACTTGTGTATATGACACTTATAAGTGAACTAAATCAAAAATGAAAAATCATGGTTTACTTATTAAAGATCTCACTTGGTACAAGTCTAGAAGTCCATGCTATCACAACTCCACATTCCCTTGTACATAGATAATCAATAGGATTAATTAACTAGCCTTTTAATCTTCCTAAGTATGATACTATGAATTACTTGGTGCTATGTATTATCTTCTTGTCTAATATATGTATATACATGTTATATGCTTAATGAGTAGTTTGCATGTTAGATAAAGTTGCTTAAATAAATATGCTTAGCATATATGAGTTATTAAATCCTAAATTGCCTCAAAAGAAGTTGGACTTGCTTGAAACTAAACCCAAAAACACAACCCTTTCAACAATTTTCTGCCAAAAACCCATTTCCAGTAACCTGGAAATCAGCAGATGGGCGGCCCCCTTAATTCATTAGGCGGCCCCCTTAATATTTAAGGGGACCGGCCCCTTAATTAAGGGGACCGGCCATCTGATGGTCGAAGGTGCTGCTCCCTTTTTCTATTTTTAAGCCCATTTTATCCTATACTTCCCAAAATTCACAAACACATTTTGTCACAAACCACCCTCCAAAATTTACCTTCCACAATCACATCATCACTACACCATAAATACCCATTTGGAGGAGGAAGCTTGACATTTGCCATAACCCAACAAATGATGTTGTTCAAACTCAACCAACACCTAAACCTCATCCTAATTACCCAAGTTCACAAATGTCTCCACCACCAAGAGTGTCACCACCACTTCCACCAAATAACAACCACTCTCCATTATCATCACCTTCCACTCAACACTTGAAGTTCATTGAAGAACTCAAGGAAGCCCATGAGCTTAATGCTCTCCTTGCTTTGCACCTTGCTCAAAGCAACTTAAACCCATCACCATCCATATCACCATCATTACCATCATCACCACATCACTTGAGTCAAATTGAGAAACATGTCAACAATTGTCCTTGTTGCATCTTTCTCCAAAATCAAACCATCATTACCATCATCACCATCCATCTCACCATCATTACCATCATCACCACATCACTTGAGTCAAATTGAGAAACATGTCAACTATTGTCCTTGTTGCATCTTTCTCCAAAATCAAACCATCGCCTTAAATGAGCGTCTCACTTGGATTGAGTATCTTCTCACTAGATCTAATCCAACACCACCACTTGAACAACATCAAAACCCTCATTCAACATGGTCAAGTCCAAGCTCTCCACCTCCAATTCCTCCATCAACACTCTCTCCAACATCCATACACCCAAACTTACAACCCCATTAATCCAATTTTTTTTACCCCCTCTTTACCATCATCCATCCAAAATAATTCAAGCTTTTTATGTCTCAAGCAAGTCAAATGGATCTCTTAGGCAATTTAAAATTTTCTACTTATTGTATGCTATAAGCAAAATATGTGTTGTATCAATAATTATGTTTTTAACATAATTATTTTCAACTAATGAATGCTTTATTTCTTGTCTTTAATATATGATTGTTATGCTTATTGCTTGTATACTTGATATCATGATATATATACATGCTTGATGATTAATAACATGCTTATTCCATAATATGTTTTAAATGTATGCATGCGTATTTAACATGTTTATGCCACTATTTAATCATTCTTGATGTACATGATTCAAATGGAGCTTGCTGCAAAAACACCCTAAAAATGACCCTTTTCTGGAAATTTTTCAAATTTGGTCGCCTGGAAAAACACCAGATGGGCGGCCCCCTTAATTCCCTAGGCGGTCCCCTTAATTTTAAGGGGGTCGGCCTACAATTAAGGGGACCGGCCATCTGGGCAGTAAAATTTACTGTTTTCTTTTGCATCTTGCGACCCCTTTTATCTAGCCCAAACCTTACCTAAATCAACCATCACCTCCATCAAACACCCATTTTCATTCACCATGCTATCACCAAAATCATCTCTAAGACACCAAAACTCCATCACCACCACCTCAATGTTAATCCCCAAGTGCACCAAATGCACCATCAAAAACACCCTTTCATCCATCAATAACTACATCAACTCACACCTTTCATCACCACCATCAAGAGCATCAACTCCACCTCCTACTCAAGAACCTCCATTCACCCAACTTGTCATTTCCATATCACCAATAACACCTCTTGATGCTCATTTCTCATCATCACCAATACCACCACACCCTTGAACACATGCTTAACAACCAACCTCCACCACAACCTCCATCATTTTCACCCACTACACTACCACCACCTTCATTCTCACCAAATTAAGCATATGCAATGCTTAATCAAAAATAATTTTTCAAACCATTTTGTGTGCAAGCCCCATGGAAGATCATGTACTCCTAGAATGATTATGTAGATTGCATTACTTACTAGCTAATGTAGGATTGAATATAATCTTGGATGGTTGTGTATTGATACACAACATTTTTAATGAATGTCTTTATATGCATGCTTATTTTTGCTATATATATGCTTGTGCTTCTAATATTTTTCTTGCAAGTATTCCATATATCGATTCCTTTGTGCCCCCAAACGAGGGGGAGTACACATCAAGGGGGAGTTTTCGTCCCGACAAATTTCACGTTTGAATTTTGTCGGCTTAACCTTTTTGATTCTACAAAAAGGGGGAGAAGTGAATGTAAACTCACTAAATACTTGTCCGAAAATAAACTTTTTGGTTTAATGAGTTTAGGTTTTGTAATCATCAAAAAGGGGGAGATTGTTGACATAAATAAATGCCTAAAAATATTATCAATATTTATTCATATCTCTATATTTTGATGATCACAAAATGTAAACTCATTAAAACATAAACTTATAAATTAAACAAGTACTTAGTTGTAAATATTCACTTCAACAACTAAAATCACTTAAGGTATGAATGAACTAATGCTTAATGCATTATATGATCAAAAGAACATTTTCTTAAAAACTAGATTTTTTATAAAACATCAAAAACATTTATATATATTTTGAAAAACATTTTTGGCATTAAATAAAAATGTTTAATCTTTTATAAAAATATGAATTCAAATTTTTAACCAAAATCAGTTAAAATGTTCCAGAAAAACCTTCCCCACAAAAGGACAAAATTAGCCAACGTTCAGTAGGGGCGGCCCCCTTAATTTTACTAGGCGGCCCCCATAATAATTAAGGGGACCGCCCCCGCTCCAGTAGGCTCCAGCTGTCCAGATTTTTCCCTATAAATACAAGCCTTCTCCTGGATTTTTTCTCAACCCTTTTGCACTAAAACTTTCTGTTGTAGATCTCATTTCATATCTTAAATAAACCTTTGATCATGTAATCTTAAGCATTGGTTTCCAAGTGATCCAAGCTTCCACCATCCAAGTGCAAAAGAAGAATACTTCTATCAATCAAGATTAGAAGTATTACAACTTAGTATCATTTTGTTACTTAAGTTGTGTGTTTAACAAAGTTTGTAAATCATTCATCCATTTGTATGTAAGGTGTATGTTGTAGATTAGTGTTGTGTGTAAGTAGTGAAGATGTTGTATAAGTAGTTGTGGTATAGAAGTTGTGAGGTCAAAGTGTAGAAGTCGTGAAGCCGTGGTGTAGAAGTTGTGAAGCCATAGCTTAGAAGACATGAAGTCCTTGTGTTGAAGTCATAAAGCCGTATCATAGAAGCTGTGAAGCGGTCGTGTTAAAGTTGTGAAGTTCTAGTCGTGAAGTCCTAGTGTTGAAGTCGTGAAGCCGTAGCATAGAAGTTGTGTAGCGGTCGTGTTGAAGCCGTGGAGTCCTAGTCGTGAAGTCCTAGTGTTGAAGTCGTGAAGCCGTAGCATAGAGGTTGTGTAGCGGACATGTTGAAGTCGTGAAGTCTTAGTCATGAAGACATAGTGTTGAAGTCGTGAAGCCGCATCATAGAGGTTATGTAGCGGTCATGTTGAATTCGTGAAGAAGTCGTGAAGCAGTCGTGAAGCCGTTGTGAAGTAGTCGTGAATAAGTTGTGAAGAAGTTGTGTTGTGAAGTTGTGAGATTGGTTCTAGCTACGATTAGAACTCGACATTTAGCTTTGTGTCGTTAAACCCGTGTAAGCCAAAGTTGTGTACGGTTTTCTCCGCCATAAGGGAGCTTATTGAAGTTGTGAAGAAAACTCTCGAGAAAGGTGTGCTCGGGGAGTGGAGTAGGGCAAGGAAGGTGTCCTTGTAGCCGAACCACTATAAATCTCTCGTGTCTCGGTTAGATCTTTCCATACCTTATTTATTTCTTTACTTGCATCGTCTTTACTTTCATACACATAGGCTTATATAATTGCTAGTATTAATTAGAGGTCGACTTCACATAAAGATCAAATTGAAAATCCATTCAAGAAACCAAAACTTTTACAATCAATTTAAAAGAATACATATATAACTAATAATAAGATTTAAGTTTTATTTTTCATAACAAACTAGAATCTAAAGTTTTTAAAAGTATAAAACAAAGGTTTTATAATAAATTAAAAAGACGTAAAACTATTCAACCCCCCCTTCTAGTTTTCCACAAAACCTTTGGTCTGGAAATGACTACTCAACCTTGGGTTTGAGATAGGAACCTTCAACATTCATTTCATCATTTCATGATCTTTTCTTGAGCTTGAAAATCATTGTAATCTTGATTCTTTATCTTTAACAATCCTTCCCAAAGCTTTTATTGTGAGATGAACCCTACGTTTGTGCATAAGCTCTTGATTTAACAACTTTTCTTCATCTTTTTAGCCTTTTCCTTGAACTTGATCGTACCTGACTAAAATACATCTTTTGCACCTTTTAAGCATAATATGTTCACAAATACAACCAAATACAATGCATAAACATAGAAATAACGCAACTAAAACATGTTCAAAATGAGCGTTATCAAATCCCCCACACTTACACTTTGCTTGCCCCCAAGCAAATCTAGCTTTAAGAAATAAATCCACATGATATAAATGAAAATGGTTCTAAAAATGAGATGCAAATCCATCACGTACAAGTACGAGATAAGATCCATCTATTTAAGCTTGTAGATGAAAAGTCGAGATGTTTGACAATACCTTAATGATTTTCTTGCTTGATAACATATTAAAACACCTCACGAAAAGGAAATGAAGTATAATTCACTCAACACTCATTTGTTTTGTGGGCGAGTATATAAGAAAATAACACTCATTGCTCAGACATGATCTAAATATTACCATAAGCTTGTACAAGAAACAAAACTCCACCGACGTGGCGTAAGCACCAAGTGTAAACATCTAAGAGGACTTTTATTCGGGTTTTAAGGCTTCAAGGGTTATATAAGACTTATGTGCAACTATCTCATGTAAAACATAATAGCTCGCTAACAACGAATTCTTCAATCACCAAATAACGGATGGTCACTACGGATAACCTTAGATCGCTAGCAACGTTATCCAATTCTTCAAGAAATCGGATGGTCACCACATGTCAATACACTTGATAAATTACCACAAAGTCAATTAGTGTAGGAATGAGACATGGGATATATATTTATGAAATTGGTTTTAAAAATAAAAACTTTACAAATAGCCCAAGTCTAAAACCAAGTGCTACTTGCTACATCAACCACTATCCTTTGAACTTGAGATTCTTCCTTGATTGATATCATACTTTCATAGCTCATTGGCTATCCATGTCACCAAACAATTGCGATGACTTATTCTGTTTCTCTTTTTCCTTCTCTTCTTTTGCTTGCTTTTTTTTTGTTTTTTTTTCACTAGATACCAATAGATCTTCCATGAGATTATCATGGAGTTCGCAACTTTCTCATTTTCAAGGATTACCACATAACAACCATCTTTCCAAGTAGCTAGTAACCAACCAAGACTTGACTATGGGTAAGGTTAAGGCTAAAGGTGAAGATTATTTTTATATTTTTTTGGTGTAACAAAATGAAAAGGATTGCTCAGAGGGTGTACTAATGGAATCTAGCACTAAAAATGAGTGCTAACAAATGGGTCCAAATAAGTGTTTAACTAACCAATGTGGCTAGCTAATATATCATTAGATGTAAAATGGAAGGCCATTTGGTTAAATTCCTAAGGTTGCCTCTTATCACACGAATACACTTATATCACACGAGGTGATCTCACTGCGGTCTGGTAATGATTTGCATGCACAAGTTCTAGAATAAATAAGATCACCGGCACACTCATAGCAAAAAGATCAAGCATAAAAGATGTATGCTATATGAAATAGGCTTAAATCCTCACAATTTAGTGGAATGGGATATAGTTGTGCTAGCAATGTTATCAATCCAAAAATGGATCGCAATGTCAATCAGGACACATCTCGAATTTTCAAAAGTTACATGTTTTATTAGTGGATTAATCTTGTTATATAAATTACCCTGAATGTGCAAAAACAACTAGATTATAGGGGCAAACAAATTAGAAACTAGGCTCAAAATTTAAAATTCCAGTTCATTTTCCTATTTCCTCCCCCACACTTAAGTTTGACATTGTCCTCAATGTAAAGAACGATGAACCATAAAAATAGGGAAATGGAACATAAAAAAAAAATAAAAAATGAAACTGCCTGTTCTTTGGAAATAGGATGATTCCACATCTTCAAGATCAAGCATCCGAACCTGCATAATCATCAAAAACAAAAACACACAAAATGCAAAATATTTTTGGATTTTATTATTCATTTTAGCAAGGCCCCCACACTTATGGTGAAACCATCGGGGCATAAAAATAATTTAAAAAAAAAATACACGGGTTGCCTCCCGAGAAGCGCTAAATTTATTAACGAGTCATCAGCCTGACTCAATTTTTCCTACTTTTGTGGGTTATATTTGGGATTCTTTCCCACTTTGTCTTTTTCTTTCTGGACTTGAATGATTGGTTCAAGTGGAATTTCTTCACTTGACAATTCATTCAATTGCTCCTCATCATGGTAGAGCTTGATTCGATGTCCATTAACAATGAAAGTTCGACCGTTCTTGTCATACAATTCAACATATCCGGATGGAAAACCATGTTTTACCATGAATGGACCAAACCATTTGGTTCTGAGTTTAGGAGCTTTGAATTTGTACTTAGAATTGAACAAAAGAACTTTGTCTCCAGCCTTGAATTCTTTCCGGATTCTTAGCTTTCGATCATGATAAGCTTTTGTTCGAGCTTTGTACAATTTGGAATTTTCATATGCCTGGAGTCTTAATTCATCGAGTTCATGCAATTGCAAGAATCGTTTTTCTCCAGCGATTTTTAGATCAGGATTACATTGCCTCAATGCCCAGTATGCACGATGTTCGATTTCAAACGGCAAATGACAAGTTTTTCCATATATGAGTCTGTACGGGGTTGTACCAATTGGAGTTTTATATGCCGTTCTAAATGCCCACAGAGCATCATCGAGTTTTCTTGACCAAACAGAAGGATTATCCTTGACCGTTTTTTCAAGTATTCTTTTTAAGGCTCTATTGGTGTTGGTGGACTCCATATCGTTTCATAGCTTTCTCCATTTGATGGTTACAGAAATGAGTTCCTCTGTCGCTTATCAAAGCTTTTGGAATTCCGAATCGAGAGAAAAGCTTTTTCAGAAAATTCACAACTACTCGTGCATCATTTGTGGGTAAAGCCTCTGCTTCTGCCCATTTAGAGACATAATCAATTGCAACGAGGATGTATTCGAATTTATGAGATTTAGGAAAAGGACCCATGAAGTCAATTCCCCAAATATCAAATATTTCAGAAACTTGGATGCTCTTCTGTGGCATTTCGTCTCTACGAGAAAGACTACCAGATTTTTGGCATGCATCACAATTCTGCACAAGTGTATGTGCTTCTTTAAAAATTGTTGGCCAATAAAATCCCGCATCGTAGACCTTTTTAGCGGTTGTGGATGGACCGTAATGTCCTCCGGTTGGGCCATGATGACATTCATCAAGAATTTTTCGGGTCTCTGAACCATACACACATCTTCTTATTATCCCATCGGGACACATTTTAAATAGATACGGTTCATCCCAAAAATAGTATTTTAGGTTTGCGAAAAATCTACTACGCTCAGCGTAAGATAGACCTTTCTGTAATATTCCTCTAGCTAAATAATTTGGATAATCAGCAAACCAAGGAACTTCTTCATTGTCGATTCCCATGAGAGTTTCATCGGGAAAGTTATCATCAATCTCGTCTTCACCGAGTTCCTCTAAATTAGGATTTTCTAATCTAGATAAATGATCTGCTGCAACATTTTCTGCACCTTTCTTATTCTGGATTTCTATGTCAAATTCTTGAAGCAATAAAATCCATCGGATAAGACGTGGTTTGGCATCTTGCTTGGCAAACAGATATTTAAGAGCTGAATGATCGGTGAATACAATTGTTTTCGACAAAACGAGATAAGAACGAAATTTTTCAAATGCAAAAACTACAGCCAAAAGTTCTTTTTCAGTCACTGTGTAATTTGTTGTGCACCATTCAAAGTTTTGCTAGCAAAGTAAATAGGACGAAAATGTTTACCATCTCGTTGTCCTAGTACTGCACCAACAGTGTGACCAATGGTAATTTTCACGTTGTTAATTAATATTATATGAGTATTAATTATTTTTAAGCTAAGCATTTCTATGCGCATTTGCATGTTTCTGAGTATTTTGAGCATTTTTGAGAGCCGTTTCGCATACTGTAGCTTACAGTCACTGCAGAAAAAGTATATTTTTGTCAGTAAAGTTAAATTATCACATTTCTGATAGTTACTGACAAGTATTAAAATTAATTGAGAGCTTTCTCGCATTTTTCAGAAAAACAACCGCACGCGCGTACCGATAGCACAATACATATTATAATAGTCAAATAAATATGTTTTTGAGTCAGTAATGACATTTTATTATATTTCTGATGAAAACGTGGTTAAAAACTTTATTTTACGTAATCGTGTCCAAAAACGTCAAACAGGGACTTTACGGTAACTTTTAAGCTCAAACCGACACACTATACACCAAAGCGGGATAAAAACTATTTTTGCCCTCCCCTAAATAACCCCTAGCCGGCCACATAAGCCACACCAAAGCACATGGGACACCTAATCATTCTATCCTTAAATGTAATATAGTTTTGCTTAATATGCTAAAATGCTTTTTGGATTTTTAAGATCTTATCCTTTATTACTACCCAAAATAACTATGATCATCTCTTTTTCTACCACATTTGTACACCAACTTCATCACACGCAAACATTTACTTACAAAAATTTTCACTACAAAGATCAAGATCATAAGTGTTTACATAAGGTTTTAGGTAATTTGGAGCTTGATTTGGGTAAAATTAGCTAGGTTTTGGGTGTTCTTTGGTCTCCTATCACACGTATAACTTCAAACCATTGTAAGGATTCTTAAAACTTTTCTAATCTTGTTAATCTCTTGTTTATTTGGTGTATAGTGATGTTTAAAAGTGTTAAATGTGTATGTTTTGATAATATGATTAAAGCTAGGGTTTGATCTTTGATATACTATGCTCGACATTTTTGAAAGTTTATGAGTTAGTTTATAGATTTCTTGCTTGTGTGGTAAATATTGTTACATATAGTGCTTATTTGATAATACAAACATTAGTTATGGTTTTTACACTAATTTAAGCACTATGATGATTTTTGGAGCTTATATATGAATCGGCTACATATAAAAATATGAGATTATTGGGGTTTTGAAAAACATAAAATTTTGGCTCAAATGGTGAAAAGGTGGAAAAATAAAGTGAAGTGCTTATTTGGATTAGCTCATTTAATAAGCTATAAGTTACTAAAAATAACTAGTAAAAAGGTGAAAATAAGTTGAGACATATAGTATGGGTCGAATGGACCTAAAAATAGTCAAGTTTGACTTTTTGACTAAGTAGCTTATTTATTAGAGCTTATTGATAAGTAAAAAGTGTATTTGATAACTAATAATCATAAATAAGTAACTAATAATAACAAATTGGACCAAATGGATTTTTGGGCCAAAAAGCCCACTAAGTTACTGTTGGGCCGAAGCCCATATGTATTTTTGAAAGTTTGACTTTTTGACCAAACGGACGTATTGAACGAGTAAAATGATTTTTAGTAACGTGACGATATATACGTTATAACTAAAAACGTGTTTTGGGCTAAAAATGGTAAATGGGCTTATTTTGAGAGTTCGGCCCAATTTACAAATAAAAATGATAAATTTGATTTTTGGAATGTTTTCCGACTCGCCGTAGTCATTAATGTTTAACGAAGCGAAAAATATAACGATAACTATTTTGGACTTGTTTTGAGACGTTTAGTCTCCGAAAGGGTAAAAAGTGACAATTTTTACTAAATTGATTTTGAGACTTATTTTTGTTGACTTTTTGACAAAATAGTGACTTTACGTCAAAATCAAATGTTATTACTTAAAAGTGAAGATAACGAATAATGTAACTACGAAAATATTCACGACACTTAATATATTATCATGAAAGTATTTCTGCACTCGAAACTAGTTAGTGAAACGTTTGAGTAAAAGTTGCAACATTTGAGATAAAATGGAAACGTTGTATAAAAGAATGGGTCATGCCCAAATTTTCTAAAAATCCAACACTTAGAGTATTTTGTGAAAACACTTAACTTAAGTACACTTTATGGAATTACTTAACAAAACTTATTTTCTTATAATAAAAGTTGCAA
This sequence comes from Artemisia tridentata subsp. tridentata, assembly GCA_021014915.2. Lineage (NCBI taxonomy): Eukaryota > Viridiplantae > Streptophyta > Magnoliopsida > Asterales > Asteraceae > Artemisia > Artemisia tridentata. Next base: position 312,124,730 of record CP139502.1, read on the forward strand.
CAAAAATAATAAACGATGTTTCTAAATATAATATTTTTTTTCACTAACTATATCCTATTAACCCTTCTTCAAAACTTATTTAATTAATCTCCATTAATTAAATATATGAGAAATTACCTTATAAGATATATATATATATATATATATATATATATATATATATATATATATATATATATATATACACACATATATATATATATACATATATACATACATATATATATATATACACACACACACACACACACACACACACACACACACACACACACACACATATATATATATATATATATATATATATATATATATATATATATATATATATATATATATATATATATATATATATATATATATATATAACACATGTACATTTAAATCGCGAATACTAGCACGGATGTTCCGTTACGTATTCCCACCATGCACTTTCACCATGAGCTACCCCCAAGAGTTACAATAATAAATCGTTTCGAAATATATTTTACCACACAGCAAGCAAGAAACACACGAGCATTGGTCAAACGTAAAACTTTTCGAATAAAACAAAGACACTTGTGACACGAATATTTTGCTAAGACTTACCGTATTGATTTAGGGTGCTGATCGGCGCGGTTGCATTATTTTGATTTATTTGCTGATTTGCTATTATTGAAAGGTGAGTTTATAGCCCCATATTTTATACGATTTTTGCTTTATAAGCTTGGGGGTGAGAAACATGCAAAACTGTTTTCATGGACCAGAAATGAATTTGCTTTTGAGATCACACTAGTATGCAGAAACCTAAGTTTGCTGAATCCCATTTTGTGCCCACTATCATCTGCCGTTAATTCCTGTCCAGGAAGTCGTTTGATATAAATAGATCTATTGGGAGTGACGTCCCCGTTCGGTTGGCTCGACATAGCCAAGGCGAACGTATACCAAATCGAATAATAGTCCGAGTGTCTGGGGATTAACACTCGCGGGCACCCTTATTTATTTGCTAACGCTAGTCATGTTGCATGTCATAGATCGGTAGGATGAGGCTTAGTGTTTGCATAACGGATAGTGTGTATCTACTGAATTGTTTTTGAGATATTGCTATTGGTCCATATGTGCTATTTATTTAAACCTATGAACTCACCAGCGTTAGCTGACTTTTAGCATGTTTTTCTCAGGAAACTGAGATGCGTTTAGCCGGGTGCAGAGCATGGCGTCGGTCACAATGAATGATGGAAATGTTTTTAATGCGTTTACTCTGACAATTGGACCTCTTTAATTTAAATGGGCTTTATTTTCATCTGAAATGGTCTTTATGTATTGCTACATAACTTGACTTATGTAAAATATTTTAAAACGGATTTCTAATCCGCTCGCTATATCTTATGTTGTGATTACCTTCCCGTAACGCCCCAAACTGTATGCTTTCGCGAATATTATGATTTTGGGGGTGTTACAGATTGATATTCAGAGCCTAGGTTATAGAGAACGTGGTTTATAAAAACCTTGATCTATAACCGATTTATGAAAAACTTTCCATCATGACCGCCGGATGCCTGCCAGTTTAGCTTGCTATGATTTGAGCATTAGTTGCTTATTTGATTTGAGCATTATTTGCTCTATTTGATTTAGTGTTATGATATGCTATTTGAGTATTTTTACTAAGTATATATGATATAAGTATTTTCTATATACTTACACGTGTCGCACCATAATTGTCACAGACCGTCTCCCTACGTAACATCATCATTTCACTTCGAGTTGAATACTCGCTACATACCACACGAATTCATTTTCTATTCGACTCCAAGTTTGAACTACCGTATTATTCTTTCAAAACACTTATATTACTATCGTAAAGGAAGTCACCAACGTATGTGAGCACGATCCTAACCTACCGCCATATAACGCATCTTCTGGAATCATCTACTCTTAGGACACATCCTTGCTAGATCTCACGCTTATTTTCTCATTGTGAAGGACCATGTCATCTGAGAGGCAAGACCTAAGTTCCACAGCCATGGAACAACTCGTAGCCCAACGAGTAGCAGAGACTATTGCTGCCTACGAGTTAGGAATTTGCACGGGTTGCGACTTAATGAACCGAGGGGCAGTTCAAGAAGCTGCAGACATTAACGAAAAGAGGAAATGGGATAACAACCTAGGAAACAAAGGGGTTCTACAACCCCCCAAAAAGGCAAAGTTGACCAAAAATTTCACTGCTGGACCTAGTAACAGAAAGGCTTATACTAGAAAGTTACCAATGTGTAGTCGCTGCAAACTACACCACTACGGACCTTGCACCGTGAAGTGCCACAAATGCCAGAAGGTTGGACATATAGCTAAAAATTGTAGGTCTAAAACCGTTGCAGTAGCACAGACAACATCAGGGATAAATCGGAGAGCTGAGGTAATCTGTTTTGGGTGTGGAAAGAAAGGGCACTACAAGAACAAGTGTCAAGAACCAAAGGACTAAAAAGAAGTGAGCAATCAAGGAAAAATTGGAGCATGAGAAAACCAGGACTCAGACGTGATGACATAAGAATGACTACCCTATGTAATAGGACCCAAGTTTAGACTCTTTTAAGTTCGTTCTGTAAGACTTCATTAGTATTTTCTGTGAACCGCGTAGTATGGTATGGATTTAGCGAACTTTTATTATGAGAAGTAAGCTTATTTGACTCCAATTATCAATGGTCCTATGCCAACTAGGTGTACCAAATGCCGCTCATTGCACTATTTATTTTACTATCAGTTAACAAACCATTTGCCATCGTTTTTCAACTATTTGAACTAGTACTATAAATCAGCTGTCCACCTTATTATCTTCCCAATGAAATAATAAATGAAATTGCTACCAACACTTGAACTTTTGCAAGTATTTCACAGACTATCTCGCAGTCATACCTACAAATCGTTTTATTACCAAATTTCAGAATTAAGGTTTTAACCTCACTACTGTTCTTGAAACGAGGAACTTTCCTCATATTGCCTTACGAAATGTTTTACTAACCGTTTATATGCTGAACTATAACGTGGATACCATTTTGCCAACAATGAATTGTTTTCCTATTACTCCATAAATTGTTTGGAAACCATTTTACAAACTATTCTTTCACCGCTCGGCGAATTATTTACTTTTTGAAAGGTAGTTTATGATGCAAATTCGCAAGCAGAAAAACCGATATGTTTTCTTGTAACTAAACTCAGCATTGCATCGTTGGACCCCAATTATACAAAGCTTGATCACCTTTGTATAATTCGGGTAGGACCATACTATGCTAGGAATGGTTGCCTTAAATTTTATGAAAGTCAAATCTATTATTTTTTTTTTTGAGAAATCAGAAACTCGCATGTGTGAGCACATAAAAGTAGTGCAAGTCATGGGTATCCGTACTAGGAAACACGGTAACCAAATAGGCTTCAACGCCAAGATATTACCTAGGACTAGCCTTACTTCATACCGCATCCAAAACTGAAAGGGGTAACTTACACTACTAGCCAACATAAGATGACCCCAACGATTTACATCTCGCGGTACACTACCTTTCCGATTCTGAGACACTGCATCGTCTATCAGACAAATCTTACTGAGCCTGTTGCCCCGACCAGAGTCACACGAGGACGACCCGCTAACACACCGGTTCAGACAAGGTCAGTGAGGGGAATAACTGCTGAGGATGTTGCCCCGACCAGAGCCGCACAAGACCAGACAGCTGAGGATGTTGCACCAACTAGGGCCGCAGCTACTACCCCAGTGGTGAATCAAGCAACACTGGATCAACTAGTTGCTGAACGTGTGGCTGCCGCTCTCGCAGCTGTGACCAATTCGACCACCAACACCAGAACATCTAGGCCAGTGACCAACAGCCGAGGTTGTACTTACTCTGAGTTCCGAAAAATCGTGGTTGGAGGATTTAGAGGAACAGAGGGAGCCGTTGGCTTGACTAGATGGATTGAGAAGCTTGAAACCGTGTTTTGTATTGGTGGATGTCATGAGGATGACAGAGTCAAGTTTGCATCATTCACTTTCATGGATTCCGTTTTGACCTGGTGGAACAAGTACATGAAGTCTGCTAATATGGATGTTGCTTATGCTATGCTTTGGGAAGATTTTAAGGAACTAGTGATTAGGAAGTATTGCCCACGAAATGAGATTAAGAAATTGGAAATTGAGTTTTGGAATCTGAAGGTGCAAAACAACAACATCGCTGCCTATAATCAGAGATTTCAGGAGTTGGATTTGCTATGTCCAGAAATGGTTCGGACTGAAGCCAGATTGATTGAGAGGTATATCGGTGGTTTACCGAAATCTATAAGAGGTGATGTGATTGCCTCGAGAGCCATAGATCTTCATGAGACCATGGAGACGGAAAACAAGTTAATGGATCAGGAGCTGTAGGATATTCCAGAGAAGAGTACTGACCACAACAGGAAGTGGGAAGATCACTCCAAGGGTAACAACAATAGCTCTCAGAACAAAAAGCAGAATGGAGGCAATGTTTATGCAGTTGGTTCAGGAGAAAAGAAGGGTTATGATAAAAATACGCCTTTTTGTAACCGCTGTAAGTTACATCACAGGGGACAGTGCACTGTGAAGTGTAACAATTGCCAGAGGATAGGGCACTTGGCAAAGAACTGTAGGGCAAGACCACTAGCCACCGCACAAGCAGCACCACCCTACAATCGTAAGGCGGATGTCACCTGCTTTGGGTGTGGTGAAAAGGGTCATTATCGGAACGAGTGCAATAAGCCCCGAAACCAAGGAAACGGTGGTAGACCAGGGAACCAAGTGGCAATGATTAACAATGGAAATCAGGGCAATGAAGGAAGAGCTCGGGGAAGAGTTTATGCCGTAGGCAGAAGGGAAGCACAGGACGACCCGAACGTGGTGACGGGTACGTTCCTTTTAAATAATCGTTATGCTTCAGTACTTTTTGATACGGGAGCAGATAGAAGCTTTGTATCGACCGCTTTTAGTCCTTTGCTCGATATAGCCCCGACCACCTTAGATAATGCCTTTGGCGTAGAACTAGCGAACGGAAACCTAGAAAGAGTAGGTACCATCATAAGGGGTTGCACTCTAAACTTGATGAACCGTCCATTCAACATCGACCTAATGCCAGTAGACTTGGGTAGCTTTGACGTTATCATAGGGATGGATTGGCTATCAAAATATCATGCCGTCATCATCTGTGATGAGAAGATCGTCAGAGTACCCTATGGGAATGAAGTTCTGATCATTGAAGGCGACCGCTCTGATCGTGCGCGTTCATCAAGATTAAGCATCATCTCGTGTACAAAGGTGCAGAAGTACATTGAGAAGGGATGCTACCTCTTTTTAGCTCATGACACTGAAAAGAAGGAAAAGGAACCTGGAGAGAAAAGGTTGGAAGATGTGCCAATCGTAAGGGATTTTCCAGAAGACTTACCGGGACTTCCACCGGCCAGACAAATCAAATTCCACATCGATTTAGTGCCAGGAGCCGCGCCTGTAGCGTGAGCACCCTATCGTTTAGCACCTACGGAATTACAAGAATTGTCAGATCAATTAGCTGAATTATCTGGGAAAGGTTTCATCAGACCGAGTTCATCGCCTTGGGGAGCTCCTGTTTTGTTTGTTAAGAAGAAGGATGGATCCTTCAGGATGTGTATTGACTATCGGGAACTGAATAAGCTAACCATTAAGAATAGATACCCACTCCCGAGGATAGACGATTTATTCGATCAGTTGCAAGGATCATCGGTTTATTCTAAGATAGACTTGAGATCGGGTTATCACCAACTTAGGGTCCGGGAAGAGGATATCCCGAAGACCGCATTCCGAACTCGATATGGCCATTATGAATTCCAAGTTATGCCATTCGGCTTGACAAATGCACCCGCAGTATTCATGGATCTCATGAATCGTGTGTGTAAGCCGTATTTGGATAAATTCGTGATAGTGTTCATTGACGATATCCTGATATATTCCAAGAATGAGCAAGAGCATGAGGAACATCTCAAGCTAATTCTAGAACTATTGAAAACGGAAGAACTATATTCTAAGTTTTTGAAGTGTGAATTCTGGATATCGAACGTTCAGTTTCTTGGTCGCATGATAGATAAACAAGGGATTCACGTAGATCCTGCTAAAATTGAGGCCATTAAGGATTGGGCAACGCCCACAACGCCGACGAAAATCCGACAATTTTTAGGACTTGCTGGCTATTACAGAAGATTTATGGAAGGTTTCACTAAGATAGCTAAACTGTTGACGAAATTGACTCAAAAGAATGTGAAATATGACTGGGGAGATAAGGAAGAAGAAGCTTTTCAACTCCTTAAGGAAAGATTGTGTAGTGCGCCTATTTTAGCTTTACCCGAGGGTAGCGAAGATTTTGTTATGTATTGTGATGCATCACACAAAGGTTTGGGAGCCGTGTTGATGCAAAGAGAGAAGGTAATAGCATACGCTTCTCGACAGCTGAAAACCCATGAGAAAAACTACACAACCCATGACCTAGAATTAGGATCAGTCGTGTTTGCACTAAGGATTTGGAGACACTACCTTTATGGAACTAAGTGCATAGTGTATACTGATCACAAGAGTCTACAGCATATATTGAACCAGAAGGAGCTGAACATGAGACAGCGTCGATGGTTGGAATTGCTTAGCGACTATGATTGTGAGATCCGTTACCGCCCAGGCAAGGCAATTGTTGTTGCCGACCCCCTTAGCAGAAAGGAGCGGATCAAACCCTTCAGAGTCAGATCGTTAGGGATGACGATTAGTTCGCCGCTTCCAGCGAAGATACTTGAGGCTCAGAGTGAGGCGCTCAAGGATGAAAATCGACCACGTGAGAAGATTCACGGAATGCCAGAGAGTGTGAATGGGTTTATAAGAAGGTCTGATGGAGTTTTGTGTTATGGTAACAGGCGTTGGATCCCGTTACGTGGAGAAATTCGTAATTTGGTTATGCACGAATCCCGCAAATCTAAGTATATCTTGTCAAACCTAGGTACATCCTGTTACTGAGCTTAACACTTGTAGTTTAGCTTAATCTCATGACAGTTCTTGTTTGATGAGTTGTGGAGTTAAGTTAGATTTTAGTTAAGGCTCAACTACCAAAGATGTTCTTAGATTCGAAGAAGTTTTATTGGTGGCCATACGTGAAGGCCGACATAGCTGAGTACGTCAGTAAGTGTTTAACGTGCTCGAAGGTCAAGGCTGAACACCAGAGACCGTCCGGTCTGCTTGTTCAACCTGAGATCCCATAATGGAAATGGGAGCGTATTACGATGGATTTTGTTGACATAAATAAATGCCTAAAAACATTATCAATATTTATTCATATCTCTATGTTTTGATGATCACAAAATGTAAACTCATTAAAACATAAACTTATAAATTAAACAAGTGCTTAGTTGTAAATATTCACTTCTACAACTAAAATCACTTAAGGTATGAATGAACTAATGTTTAATGCATTATATGATCAAAGGAACATTTTCTTAAAAACTAGATTTTTTATAAAACATCAAAAACATTTTATATATTTTTGAAAAACATTTTTGGCATTAAATAAAAATGTTTAATCTTTTATAAAAATATGAATTCAAATTTTTAACCAAAATCAGTTAAAATGTTCCAGAAAAACCTTCCCCACAAAAGGACAAAATTGGCCAACGTTCAGTAGGGGCGGCCCCCTTAATTTTACTTGGCGGCCCCCTTAATAATTAAGGGGACCACCCCCTATTTAAGGGGACCACCCCCGCTCCAGTAGGCTCCAGCTGTCCAGATTTTTCCCTATAAATACAAGCCTTCTCCTGGATTTTTTCTCAACCATTTTGCACTAAAACTTTCTGTTGTAGATCTCATTTCATATCTTAAATAAACCTTTGATCATGTAATCTTAAGCATTGGTTTCCAAGTGATCCAAGCTTCCACCATCCAAGTGCAAAAGAAGAATACTTCTATCAATCAAGATTTGAAGTATTACAACTTAGTATCATTTTGTTACTTAAGTTGTGTGTTTAACAAAGTTTGTAAATCATTCATTCATTTGTATGTAAGGTGTGTGTTGTAGATTAGTGTTGTGTGTAAGTAGTGAAGATGTTGTATAAGTAGTTGTGGTATAGAAGTTGTGAGGTCAATGTGTAGAAGTCGTTAAGCCGTGGTGTAGAAGTTGTGAAGCCGTAGCTTAGAAGACATGAAGTCCTTGTGTAGAAGTCGTGAAGCCGTGGTGTAGAAGTTGTGAAGCCGTAGCTTAGAAGACATGAAGTCCTTGTGTTGAAGTCATGAAGCCGTAGCATAGAAGCTGTGAAGCGGTCGTGTTAAAGTTGTGAAGTCCTAGTCGTGAAGTCCTAGTGTTGAAGTCGTGAAGCCGTAGCATAGAAGTTGTGTAGCGGTTGTATTGAAGCCGTGAAGTCCTAGTCGTGAAGTCCTAGTGTTGAAGTCGTGAAGCCGTAGCATAGAGGTTGTGTAGCGGACATGTTGAAGTCGTGAAGTCTTAGTCATGAAGACATAGTGTTGAAGTCGTGAAGCCGCATCATAGAGGTTGTGTAGCGGTCGTGTTGAAGTCGTGAAGAAGTCGTGAAGCCGTTGTGAAGTAGTCGTGAATTAGTTGTGAAGAAGTCGTGTTGTGAAGTTGTGAGATTGGTTCTAGCTACGATTAGAACTCGACATTTAGCTTTGTGTCGTTAAACCCGTGTAAGCCAAAGTTATGTACGGTTTTCTCCGCCATAAGGGAGCTTATTGAAGTTGTGAAGAAGACTGTCGAGCAAGGTGTGCTCGGGGAGTGGAGTAGGGAAAGGAAGGTGTCCTTGTAGCCGAACCACTATAAATCTCTCGTGTCTCGGTTAGATCTTTCCATACCTTATTTATTTCTTTACTTGCATCGCCATTACTTTCATACACATAGGCTTATATAATTGCTAGTATTAATTAGAGGTCGACTTCACATAAAGATCAAATTGAAAATCCATTCAAGAAACCAAAACTTTTACAATCAATTTAAAAGAATACATATATAACTAATAATAAGATTTAAGTTTTATCTTTCATAACAAACTAGAATCTAAAGTGTTTTAAAAGTATAAAACAAAGGTCTTATAATAAATTAAAAAAACGTAAAACTATTCAACCCCCCCTTCTAGTTTTCCACAATTGGTATCAAGAGCCACGTCAATCAAGATCTTTAAAATATACTGTATTTTAAAACTTGAATCGATCTATGGAATTCGAAAAATATCTAGAAGGGGAATCTTTGTTAAAACCACCATTTTTTGAAAACCATACTTTTCTTGAATGGTAAAATAAATTTGAAACTTATGTGAAATCAATTAATCTAGATCTTTGGCATGTCATTTCGATTGGTGATTTTGAAAGTCAAACAAAAACATATTTTGAAAGTCAAACAAAAATGAATTTTGAAAGTCAAACAAAAACAGATTTTGAAACTCAAAATGATTATTTAAAAACAAAGAATAGCAAAAATAATGAAGCTAAAATAATTATTTACAAAACCTTGCCGAAAGTTGAATATGAAAGAATATTCTTCTGTAAAACGGCAAATGATATTTGGAAAAATTTCTTAAACTTTCATCAAGAAAAATGTCAAGCCAAAGATGAGGATTTTGATCCTGTACATGAATTAGTTATCTTAGAAAATTTAATAGATAAACATTTAGATAAAATAGATACATGTGCTACTAGTTCAAATGTTGTTAATGTAGGTATTAACGACGAAGACTACATGAATCAACTCCAAAGTGAACTCAATCCAAAATCATGGAGTGACACAGACGAAGGAGAAGATCATGATCCGTACAAGACATGTTCGGGTCAAGCTACTTCGGTTTAAATAAGATCATCATCTGAGACATTACGAAGAAAAGCTAGGACGTGAGGTAAGTTCTCTATTTAAAATTTCATAAGTAATTACTTCATGCATATAATCTTATTAATGCCTTAGGATATGCTTAGTCTGATAGGTTGCTTTGCTTTTACACTTTAGTTATATTCGTTCTGTGGCTTAATAAACTAGAAACCCTTTAGTTAGCCCCCCTAAGTGTTAGTGAACCAAGCAATCTTCATATTTGGTACTCTTCGATAGGTAAATTTAGGAACTAAATTTCTTCTAAAAAGAGAATGACTACTGGAGAATCTATTGACTAGAAACTCAATTTGACCTAACGGTTGAATTGCTTCTATGTGAGAAGTTGGGTGTGTGTAACCCGTAAAAACGGTCGTGTTTAGCCTGAATTGAGCACCACTAGTAATAGTCTCATACTCATTCTCCAACTTGAATACATTATTCTTCCTAAATATACCTAACGATAGTTTACTGTTATGAACTTTGCTTTTCACTAGAGCTTTTCATTCCTAGATTTATGTCATCTTGCGTATATAAAATTTCTAGATGTTTACTTGCTCCTATGTGATTTGACTGCATGCCTTCGTAATTATTTGTTTAGCTGTTGAATGCATTGTCATTATAATAGCTTTTGTTTTTCTCTAACTACTCTGACATGATGTATTTTTGTATTTAGTCATAATACATGCTTAAATGCCATAGGATATGTAGAAAGAGGTAGCATGTGACAATAGACTTAACCAATGCCCTTGAGCATGAGATCTTTTATAAACCACTATTTTTAAACCGATAATTAATGGGACTTATTTTTAAATTTGCAAAAACTTCACATTTTGGAAAAATGATTTTTCAAAAGATTATGACACATTTCTATTAAACATGTTTCACCATCCTACCTTTCTTTCAAACTTGTGTCCATAATTACGTGTTTATCAAAAACCAAAGATTGGAAAAATATGTTTTCTTTCCTCATAAAAACATTTTGAAACAAAGCCAAAACTATTTCATTAATATACTTTTCACATCCACATAAAACCTACTTTCAAGCATTGTTGAATAATGCCAAAAACATTTCTTTAAATCATGCTTGGTGATCTCATATATGTCATATATACTTGTGTATATGACACTTATAAGTGAACTAAATCAATAATGAAAAATCATGGTTTACTTATTAAAGATCTCACTTGGTACAAGTCTAGAAGTCCATGCTATCACAACTCCACATTCCCTTGTACATAGATAATCATTAGGATTATTTAACTAGCTTATTAATCTTCCTAAATATGATACTGTGAATTACTTGGTGCTATGTAGTGTTTTCTTGTCTAACATATATATGTTACATGCTAAATGAGTTGCTTGCATTCTAGATGATAATGTCTAATGAATATGCTTAGCATACATAAGTTATTAAATCCTAAATTGCCTCAAAAGAAGTTGGACTTGCTTGAAACTAAACCCAAAAACACAACCCTTTCAAAATTTTCTGCCAAAAACCCATTTCCAGTAACCTGGAAATCAGCAGATGGGCGGCCCCCTTAATTCATTAGGCGCCCCCTTAATATTTAAGGGGACCGGCCCCTTAATTAAGGGGACCGGCCATCTGATGGTCAAAGGTGCTGCTCCCTTTTTCTATTTTTAAGCCCATTTTATCCTATACTTCCCAAAATTCACAAACACATTTTGTTACAAACCACCCTCCAAAATTTACCTTCCACAATCACATCATCACTACACCATAAATACTCTTTTGGAGGAGGAAGCTTGACATTTGCCATAACCCAACAAATGATGTTGTTCAAACTCAACCAACACCTAAACCTCATCCTAATGAACCCTTTCACACACATAACCAATCATCCATATGTCCACCTTCATTCACTCACAATTACCCAAGTTCACAAATGTCTCCACCACCAAAAGTGTCACCACCACTTCCACCAAATAACAACCACTCTCCATCATCATCACCTTCCACTCAACACTTGAAGTTCATTGGAGAACTCAAGGAAGCCCATGAGCTTAATGCTCTCCTTGCTTTGCAACTTGCTCAAAGCAACTTAAACCCATCACCATTCATATCACCATCATTACCATCATCACCACATCACTTGAGTCAAATTGAGAAACATGTCAACAATTGTCCTTGTTGTATCTTTCTCCAAAATCAAACCATCATTACCATCATCACCATCCATCTCACCATCATTACCATCATCACCACATCACTTGAGTCAAATTGAGAAACATGTCAACAATAGTCCTTGTTGCATCTTTCTCCAAAATCAAACCATCACCTTAAATGAGCGTCTCACTTGGATTGAGCATCTTCTCACTAGATCTAATCCAACACCACCACTTGAACAACATCAAAACCCTCATTCAACATGGTCAGGTCCAAGCTCTCTACCTCCAATTCCTCTATCAACACTCTCTCCAACATCCATACACCCAAACTTACAACCCCATTAATCCAACATTTTTTACCCCCTCTTTACCATCATCCATCCAAAATAATCCAAATTTTCATGTCTCAAGCAAGTCCAATGGATCTCTTAGGCAATTTAAAATTTTCTACTTATTGCATGCTATAAGCAAAATATGTGTTGTATCAATAATTATGTTTTTAACATAATTATTTTCAACTAGTGAATGCTTTATTTCTTGTCTTGAATATATGATTGTTATGCTTATTGCTTGTATACTTGATATCATGATATATATACATGCTTGATGATTAATAACATGCTTATTCCGTAATATGTTTTAAATGTATGCATGCGTAATTAACATGTTTATGTCACTATTTAATCATTCTTGATGTACATGATTCAAATGGAGCTTGCTGCAAAAACACCCTAAAAATGACCCTTTTCTGGAAATTTTTCAAATTTGGTCGCCTGGGAAAACACCAGATGGGCGGCCCCCTTAATTCCCTAGGCGGTCCCCTAAATTTTAAGGGGGCCGGCCTACAATTAAGGGGACCGGCCATCTGGGCAGTAAAATTTACTGTTTCTCTTTTGCATCTTGCGACCCCTTTTATCTAGCCCAAACCTTACCTAAATCAACCATCACCTCCATCAAACACCCATTTTCATTCACCATGCTATCACCAAAATCATCTCTAAGACACCAAAATTCCATCACCACCACCTCAATGTTAATCCCCAAGTGCACCAAATGCACCATCAAAAACACCCTTTCATCCATCAATAACTACATCAACTCACACCTTTCATCACCACCATCAAGAGCATCAACTCCACCTCCTACTCAAGAACCTCCATTCACCCAACTTGTCATTTCCATATCACCAATAACACCTCTTGATGCTCATTTCTCATCATCACCAATACCACCACATCCACAACCAAACCATCATCTTTGGTCTTAGAGATGAGATACACTACATGTTTTCATCCCTTGAACACATGCTTAACAACCAACCTCCACCACAACCTCCACCATTTTCACCCACTACCACCTTCATTCTCACCAAATTAAGCATATGCAATGTTTAATCAAAAATAATTTTTCAAACCATTTTGTGTGCAAGCCCCATGGAAGATCATGTACTCCTAGAATGATTATGTAGATTGCATTACTTACTAGCTAATGTAGGATTGAATATAATCTTGGATGGTTGTGTATTTATACACAACATTTTTAATGAATGTCTTTATATGCATGCTTATTTTTGCTATATATATGCTTGTGCTTCTAATATTTTTCTTGCAAGTATTCCATATATCAATTCCTTGGTGCCCTCAAACGAGGGGGAGCACACATCAAGGGGAAGTTCTCTTCCCGACAAATTTTGTCTCAAAAACTTGTCGGCATAACCTTTTTGATTTTACAAAAAGGGGGAGAAGTGAATATAAACTCACTAAATACTTGTCCAAAAATAACTTTTTGGATTTAATGAGTTTAGGTTTTGTAATCATCAAAAAGGGGGAGATTGTTGACATAAATAAATGCCTAAAAACATTATCAATATTTATTCATATCTCTATGTTTTGATGATCACAAAATGTAAACTCATTAAATAATTAACTTATAAATTAAATAAGTGCTTAGTTGTAAATATTCACTTCTACAACTAAAATCACTTAAGGTATGAATGAACTAATGTTTAATGCATTATATGATCAAAGGAACATTTTCTTAAAAAACTAGATTTTTTATAAAACATCAAAAACATTTTATATATTTTTGAAAAACATTTTTGGCATTAAATAAAAATGTTTAATCTTTTATAAAAATATGAATTCAAATTTTTAACCAAAATCAGTTAAAATGTACCAGAAAACCTTTCCCACAAAAGGACAAAATTGGCCAACGTTCAGTAGGGGCGGCCCCCTTAATTTTACTAGGCGGCCCCCTTAATAATTAAGGGGACCGCCCCCTATTTAAGGGGACCGCCCCCGCTTCAGTAGGCTCCAGCTGTCCAGATTTTTCCCTATAAATACAAGCCTTCTCCTGGATTTTTTCTCAACCCTTTTGCACTAAAACTTTCTGTTGTAGATCTCATTTCATATCTTAAATAAACCTTTGATCATGTAATCTTAAGCATTGGTTTCCAAGTGATCCAAGCTTCCACCATCCAAGTGCAAAAGAAGAATACTTCTATCAATCAAGATTAGAAGTATTACAACTTAGTATCATTTTGTTACTTAAGTTGTGTGTTTAACAAAGTTTGTAAATCATTCATTCATTTGTATGTAAGGTGTGTGTTGTAGATTAGTTTTGTGTGTAAGTAGTGAAGATGTTGTATAAGTAGTTGTGGTATAGAAGTTGTGAGGTCAATGTGTAGAAGTCGTGAAGTCGTGGTGTAGAAGTTGTGAAGCTGTAGCTTAGAAGACATGAAGTCCTTGTGTAGAAGTCGTGAAGCCGTGGTGTAGAAGTTGTGAAGCCATAGCTTAGAAGACATGAAGTCCTTGTGTTGAAGTCATGAAGCCGTAGCATAGAAGCTGTGAAGCGGTCGTGTTAAAGTTTTGAAGTCCTAGTCGTGAAGTCCTAGTGTTGAAGTCGTGAAGCCGTAGCATAGAAGTTGTGTAGCGGTTGTGTTGAAGCCGTGAAGTCCTAGTCGTGAAGTCCTAGTGTTGAAGTCGTGAAGCCGTAGCATAGAGGTTGTGTAGCGGACATGTTGAAGTCGTGAAGTCTTAGTCATGAAGACATAGTGTTGAAGTCGTGAAGCCGCATCATAGAGGTTGTGTAGCGGTCGTGTTGAAGTCGTGAAGAAGTCGTGAAGCAGTCGTGAAGCCGTTGTGAAGTAGTCGTGAATAAGTTGTGAAGAAGTCGTGTTGTGAAGTTGTGAGATTGGTTCTAGCTACGATTAGAACTCGACATTTAGCTTTGTGTCGTTAAACCCGTGTAAGCCAAAGTTGTGTACGGTTTTCTCCGCCATAAGGGAGCTTATTGAAGTTGTGAAGAAAACTCTCGAGCAAGGTGTGCTCGGGGAGTGGAGTAGGGCAAGGAAGGTGTCCTTGTAGCCGAACCACTATAAATCTATCGTGTCTCGGTTAGATCTTTCCATACCTTATTTATTTCTTTACTTGCATCGTCATTACTTTCATACACATAGGCTTATATAATTGCTAGTATTAATTAGAGGTCGACTTCACATAAAGATCAAATTGAAAATCCATTCAAGAAACCAAAACTTTTACAATCAATTTAAAAGAATACATATATAACTAATAATAAGATTTAAGTTTTATCTTTCATAACAAACTAGAATCTAAAGTGTTTTAAAAGTATAAAACAAAGGTCTTATAATAAATTAAAAAAACGTAAAACTATTCAACCCCCCCTTCTAGTTTTCCACAGATTTTATCACTAAGTTGCCTAAGACGTTGAGTGGTTGTGACACGGTTTGGGTAATCGTTGACCGTCTCACTAAATCAGCGCATTTCCTTCCTATAAAAGAGAAAATCAGCATGGATAAACTCACGCATTTATATGTTAAGGAAATTGTTGCAAGACATAGTGTGCCTGTTTTTATTATCTCAGATCGAGACAGTCGATTCACGTCAAATTTTTTGGAGGTCGCTTCAGGATGCGTTGGGAACCGACCTTGACATGAGTACAGCTTATCATCCTCAGACTGATGGTCAGAGTGAAAGGACCATTCAGACATTAGAGGACATGCTGAGAGCCTGTGTGATTGACTTCGGGAACGGCTGGGATAGGCATTTGCCTTTAGTCGAATTTTCATATAACAACAGCTATCACACCAGTATTAAGGCTGCACCGTATGAAGCACTTTATGGACGTAAGTGCAGATCGCCAATTTGTTGGGCAGAAGTTGGAGAAAGCCAACTTACCGGGCCAGAACTAGTCCATGAGACTACTGAAAAGATTGTACACATCAAGAGCCGAATGCAGGCAGCTCGTGACCGTCAAAAGAATTATGCCGACAAGAGGCGAAAACCCTTTGAGTTTCAAGTGGGAGATAAAGTAATGTTGAAGTTCTCGCCATGGAAAGGCGTGATCAGATTTGGCAAGCATGGTATGTTGAACCCTCGCTATATTGGACCTTTCGAAATTCTTGAAAAGATCGGGCCGGTAGCCTACCGACTCGAACTGCCATCAGAGCTCAGTGTTGTGCATAACGTTTTTCATGTCAGTAATTTGAGAAAGTGCTTATCGGATGATAAAGCCGTTATTCCTTTGGATGAAATCCAGCTTGATGAGAGGTTAAATTTTATTGAAGAGCCGATTGAAATCATGGACCAGGAAGTGAAACGGCTAAAGCAGAGTCGTATCCCAATTGTGAAGGTCCGATGGAACTCTCGCAGAGGCCCCGAATACACTTGGAAGCGAGAGGACGAAATCAAGCGAAAATACCCTCATCTCTTTTCAAAGCCGACGAGTAACGTAAAGTGAAATCCGGGACGGATTTCCTGATTAGATGGGGAGACTGTGACCAATGGTAATTTTCACGTTGTAAATTAATATTATATGAGTATTAATTATTTTTAAGCTAAGCATTTCTATGCGCATTTGCATGTTTCTGAGTATTTGGAGCATTTTTTAGAGCCGTTTCGCATACTGTAGCTTACAGTCACTGCACAAAAAGTACATTTTTTTCAGTAAAGTTAAATTATCACATTTCTGATAGTTACTGACAAGTATTAAAATTAATTGAGAGCTTTCTCGTATTTTTATGAAAAACAACCGCACGCGCGTACCGATAGCACAGTACATATGGTAATAGTCAAATAAATATGTTTTTGAGTCAGTAATGACATTTTATTATATTTCTGACAAAAACGTGGTTAAAAACTTTATTTTACGTAATCGTGTCCAAAAACGTCAAACCGGGACTTTACGGTAACTTTTAAGCTCAAACCGACACACTATACACCAAAGCGGGATAAAAACTATTTTTTCCCTCCCCTAAATAACCCCTAGCCGGCCACATAAGCCACACCAAAGCACATGGGACACCTAATCATTCTATCCTTAAATGTAATCTAGTTTTGCTTAATATGGTAAAATGCTTTTTGGATTTTTAAGATCTTATCCTTTATTACTACCCAAAATAACTATGATCATCTCTTTTTCTACCTCATTTGTAAGCCAACTTCATCACACACAAACATTTACTTACAAAAATTTTCACTACAAAGATCAAGATCATAAGTGTTTACATAAGGTTTTGGGTAATTTGGAGCTTGATTTGGGAAAAATTAGCAAGGTTTTGGGTGTTCTTTGGTCTCCTATCACACGTATAACTTCAAACCATTGTAAGGATTCTTAAAACTTTTCTAATCTTGTTAATCTCTTGTTCATTTGGTGTATAGTGATGTTTAAAAATGTTAAATGTGTATGTTTTGATAATATGATTAAAGCTAGGGTTTGATCTTTGATATACTATGCTCGACATTTTTGGAAGTTTATGAGTTAGTTTATAGATTTCTTGCTTGTGTGGTAAATATTGTTACATATAGTGCTTATTTGATAATACAAACATTAGTTATGGTTTTTACACTAATTTAAGCACTATGATGATTTTTGGAGCTTATATATGAATCGGCTACATATAAAAATATGAGATTATTGAGGTTTTGAAAAACATAAAATTTTGGCTCAAATGATGAAAGGGTGGAAAAATAAAGTGAAGTGCTTATTTGGATTAGCTCATTTAATAAGCTATAAGTTACTAAAAATAACTAGTAAAAAGGTGAAAATAAGTTGAGACATATAGTATGGGTCGAATGGACCTAAAAATAGTCAAGTTTGACTTTTTGACTAAGTAGCTTATTTATTAGAGCTTATTGATAAGTAAAAAGTGTATTTGATAACTAATAATCATTAATAAGTAACTAATAATAACAAATTGAACCAAATGGATTTTTGGGCCAAAAAGCCCACTAAGTTACTGTTGGGCCGAAGCCCATATGTATTTTTGAAAGTTTGACTTTTTGACCAAACGGACGTATTGAACGAGTAAAATGATTTTTAGTAACGTGACGATATATACGTTATAACTAAAAACGTGTTTTGGGCTAAAAATGGTAAATGGGCTTATTTTGAGAGTTCGGCCCAATTTACAAATAAAAATGATAAATTTGATTTTTGGAATGTTTTCCGACTCGCCGTAGTCATTAATGTTTAACGAAGCGAAAAATATAACGATAACTATTTCGGACTTGTTTTGAGACGTTTAGTCTCCGAAAGGGTAAAAAGTGACAATTTTTACTATATTGATTTTGAGACTTATTTTTGTTGACTTTTTGACAAAATAGTGACTTTACGTCAAAACCAAATGTTATTACTTAAAAGTGAAGATAACGAATAATGTAACTACAAAAATATTCACGACACTTAATATATTATCATGAAAGTATTTCTGCACTCGAAACTAGTTAGTGAAACGTTTGAGTAAAAGTTGCAACATTTGAGATAAAATGGAAACGTTGTATAAACAAATGGGTCATGCCCAAATTTTCTAAAAATCCAACACTTAGAGTATTTTGTGAAAACACTTAATTTAAGTAAACTTTATGGAATTACTTAACAAAACATGTTTTCTTATAATAAAAGTTGCAACAAAAATAATAAACGATGTTTCTAAATATAATATTTTTTTCACTAACTATATCCTATTAACCCTTCTTCAAAACTTATTTAATTAATCTCCATTAATTAAATATATGAGAAATTAACTTATATATATATATATATATATATATATATATATATATATATATATATATATATATATATATATATATATATATATATAACACTTGTACATTTAAATCGCGAATACTAGCACGGATGTTCCGTTACGTATTCCCACCATGCACTTTCACCATGAGCTACCCCCAAGAGTTACAATAATAAATCGTTTCAAAATATATTTTACCACACAGCAAGCAAGAAACACACGAGCATTGGTCAAACGTAAAAATTTTCGAATAAAACAAAGACACTTGAGACACGAATATTTTGCTAAGACTTACCGTACTGATTTAGGGTGCTGATCGGCGCGGTTGCATTATTTTGATTTATTTACTGATTTGCTGTTATTGAAAGGTGAGTTTATAGCCCCATATTTTATACGATTTTTGCTTTATAAGCTTGGGGTGAGAAACATGCAAAACTGTTTTCATGGACCAGAAATGAATTTGCTTTTGAGATCACACTAGTATGCAGAAACCTAAGTTTGTTGAATCCCATTTTGTGCCCACTATCATCTGCCGTTAATTCCTGTCCAGGAAGTCGTTTGATATAAATAGATCTATTGGGAGTGACGTCCCCGTTCGGTTGGCTCGGCATAGCCAAGGCGAACGTATACCAAATCGAATAATAGTCCGAGTGTCTGAAGATTAACACTCGCGGGCACCCTTATTTATTTGCTAACGCTAGTCGTGCTGCATGTCATAGATCGGTAGGATGAGGCAGTGTGTTTGCATAACGGATAGTGTGTATCTGCTGAATTGTTTTTGAGATATTACTATTGGTCCATTTGTGCTATTTATTTAAACCTATGAACTCACCCGCGTTAGCTGACTTTTAGCATGTTTTTCTCAGGAAACTGAGATGCGTTTAGCCGAGTGCAGAGCATGGCGTCAGTCACAATGAATGATGGAAATGTTTTTAATGCGTTTACTCTGACAATTGGAACTCTTTAATTTAAATGGGCTTTATTTTCATCTGAAATGGTCTTTATGTATTGCTACATAACTTGACTTATGTAAAATATTTTAAAACGGATTTCTAATCCGCTCGCTATATCTTATGTTGTGATTACCTTCCCGTAACGCCCTAAACTGTATGCTTTTGCAAATATTATGATTTTGGGGGTGTTACAAATAGCATAATCACTTGCATCACACATAAGTTCAAATGGCAGCGATCAATTTGGTGAAACCATAATTGGTGCATTAGTTAACTTATTTTTAAGCGTTTCGAATGCCTTGATGCATTCTACATTGAAGTCAAAGACTGAATCTTTTTCAAGCAGCTTCGTCATCGGACGAGATATTTTCGAAAAATCTTTGATAAATCGGCGTTAAAATCCTGCATATCCCAAAAAACTCTTAACGCCTTTAACGTTATTTGGGGTGGTAATTTAGCAATAGCATCTATTTTTGCTTTCTCAACTTCGATTCCCTTGCTCGAAATTTTGTGACCAAGCACAATGCCTTCTGTCACCATAAAATGACATTTTTCCCAATTAAGCACGAGATGAGAAGTTTTGCATCTTTCAAGCATTTTATCAAGATTGGAAAGGCATGACTCGAATGAGTCTCCAAATACTGAGAAATCATCCATGAAGACTTCCATGGAGGTTTCAAGCATATCTTGAAAAATAGCAATCATGCATCTTTGAAATGTCGCTGGTGCGTTACAAAGACCAAAAGGCATACGCCTATACGCATATGTGCCAAAAGGACACGTGAATGTGGTCTTTTCTTGATCAGCTGGATCTATTGGAATTTGAAAATAACCGGAAAATCCATCGAGAAAACAAAAGAATTTGTTCCCGGCAAGTCTTTCCAACATTTGATCCATGAACGGTAATGGAAAATGATCTTTTATGGTGGCATCATATAATTTTTGATAATCAATGCATACACACCAACCAGTTATAGTTCTTGTAGGAACAAGTTCATTACGTTCATTAGTTACGACAGTTGTTCCTGCTTTCTTAGGAATACAGTGAACAGGATTCGCCCATGAACTATCCTCAATGGGGTAAATAATTCCAGCGTCAAGAAGTTTGATTATTTCTTTCTTAACGACTTCTTTCATATTCGGATTGAGTCTTCGTTGTCTTTGAACAACAGGTTTATAATCGTTTTCAATATTTATTTTATGTTTGCAAAAGTTTGGACTTATTCCAGGAATATCAGAAGTTTTCCAAGCAAAAGCTTCTTTGTGCTTTTTAAGAGTAGAAACAAGTCGTTCTTTTTCATCGGGTTTGAGTTCTGAAGATATGACAACTGGAAGAAGAGAATTTTCTTCCAAGAATGCATATTCCAGATGATCAGGAAGAGGTTTCAAGACTAGATCTACCGGCGGATCTTCAATTGAAGTTTTGATTCTTATATCATTATTGAATTCCAACTCCTCAAAGTTGGTGTTTTCTTCCTCAGAAATTTCTTCAGTGTCAATCTGCATAAATTCAGCGAATTCTCTGTCGAGATCTTTATCACTGATTTGTCCAGATGTTTTATGAGTCTTAATTCTTTCGTCAAGCAACTCATCAAATGTTTCCTCTGTTATTTCATCAATAACATCAATGCTATAACAAGTGTCATCATTCGCATGAGAATATTTCATGGCTTGATTAATTGAAAAAAGAAATTCTTTCGTCCCCAACTCCAAGGTTGAGTTCTTTATTTTTCACTCGAATGATAGCATCTGCTGTATTTAGGAAAGGTCTTCCTAGAATTAATGGAACTTTGCTATCTTCCTCCATCTCGAAGATCACAAAATCAACAGGGAAAAAAAATTGCCCAACTTGAACAAGCATATTTTCAGCTATTCCAACAGGATATTGGATAGTATGATTGTCTAAGCGTATACTCATTCTCGTTGGTTTCAATGTATTGATTGAAAGCTTCGCATACAATGAGTATGGCATAAGATTAATACTTGCACCGAGGTCGGCTAAAGCATCACAAGTGATTGAATTTCCCAAAGTACATAGGATAAGAAAACTTCCAGGATCACCGAGTTTCTTTGGGAGCTTATTCTCAATAATGGCTGAGCAATCTTCATTCAAGAAGGTAGCGGAAATGTTTTCCATTTTACTTTTGTTACTCACAAGTTCTTTCAAAAACTTCCCATAATTGGGCATACCTGCTAGTACATCAACAAGAGGAATGTTGATTCTAACTTCTTTTAGTAAGTCAATGAACTTGCCATATTGCTCTTCCATCTTTTCTTTCCTCAAACGTTGAGGGTATGGAATTCTTGGTTTGTATGGTTTGAGTTTTGGAGTAGATTTAACAACTGGTGTAGAAATTTGTTCATTTTCTTTTGGTTCTTCTTCTACTTCATCCTCACTATCATCATGGACAATAGTGGTTGTTTGGGTTGGGTTGGGTGATAGATCATAAGACAGGCCACTACGAGTGTATACAGCATTCACATGCTCATTTCTCGTTTGAGGTGGACGATAATTTCCAGATGATGATGGTTTTGGGTTGGTTTGAGTATTGCTTGGCAAGGTACCAGATGGTCTTGCAACAAGTTGATCAGAAAGACGACCAAATTTGGTTTCAAGATCTTGGATAGAAGCTTGATGATTCTTTTGACCTTGTTCGACTTTGCTTTTGAGCATGAAGAATTGATTTTTCATGAATTCATTCGTTTGTTTTTGAGCATGCACGAATTCACGCATGGTTTTTTCGAATTCAGATTCTTCGTTTTTTGTTTCACGAGATTGTGGTGGTGAACGGTTATCATCATGAGAAGATGTCTGACGGTTGTCGTCACGAGTTTGGGAATTATGATTGTCATCCCTTGGTGGACGATCTTGTCAATCTCGAGAATTCCTACCATAGTAGTTTCCACGATATCCTCCTCCTCGATATCCTCCAGAAAGATAATTGGCTTCTGCTTCGGGACCTCCCATGGTTTTATCATCACACTCGGATGATGAGTGATTTCCACCACAATGAGTACATCCCTCACGCATTTCTTTGATTTCTTTTTGGATACTTTCGAATTTGGAATCGATTTTAGAGGTGAAATCTTTCATCATATCCATGATTTTGGAATTTTCATTTGTTGCTTCAGCGAATGCAACCGATTTTCGTTGAGGTTTGATTTTGGAATCCTTAGACCAATCGAGCTTTAGAAGTACACGGTCTTCTAGTAAGTTGTAAGCTTCGTTAGGGGTCTTATAAAGAAAAATTCCTCCGGCATCAAGTATGCCTTGAGTTGCGTCATCGAGACCATGGTAAAAGATTTGAATGATATTACCACGAGACAATCCATGCCCATGACAACTTCGGAGCATGTTTTTCATTCGAAGCCAAGCTTCGACAAGATTTTCTCCTTCTCTTTTGGTCCCAAGTTGTGATCACTCCGGGGCTTAATTCATTATACCAAATTTTCGCTTCTCCGGTGAGAGACGATGGAAAAAGTTTAAGACGGATTGAATTTGCATCGGTAGTTCCATAACGAACATGTCACAAATTTCAAGGAAATCGGCGATATGTTTGTGTGGATCGGATTTAGCTCTACCATCAAATTGGTTGTCTTTAATCATCGAAAGATGATGACCTTTGATAGTAAAGTTTTCTCCAAGATTAACGGGAACAATGGCAGCTGCGGGTGTAGGAGCTACAACCCTATTGGCATCCCACATAGGTTGATCGTCAGCCATTGGAAATGGTAATTCAAGGAAAAGTTTGACGATTGGATGAACTTTGGAAAGGTTATCAAACGGTGGATTAACGGTTTTTGGTTTTCTTTGATCGGGTGGAACGAATGGAGTTCTCTTTTTGCGAAATAAACTTTCGGGGTTAGACAATGGTGTGCGCAATTCGTCGCTTGAAGAGCGAGTGGTCATACACGAGAAAAACGAACCCTATCGAAAAGGATTTAAGAAAGAAACAAAAGAAAAATAAAAATAAAATAATAATTTTTTTTAATGAACAGTACCACTGGACCGGCGGTCGAGGGCTAGGACCGGCGGTCTGGTTCGAAAAGAGAAAAAAAGGAAGAAAAAGAAAAATGGACAGAATGTTGAGGCCGGCCGGTCGGAGTCTGGGCCGGCGGTCTGGGAGAAAATTTTTTTTTTACGCGACTGAACCGGCGGTCAAGGGCTAGGACCGGCGGTTTGGTTCTGGAAAATTCTTACAGAGGGCTTGGGCCGTTCGGTCAGGCTTTAGACCGAAGGTCTGGAGGAAAAAAAATTGTTTTGTTTTTTTTAGAACTTAACGAATACGCGAACGAATATCAATACGAATAGGAATAGAACAAGTAAATCATAAACAAAAACTTCACAAAAATGTGAGTTATGAGTGCAAGTTTTAAATTTATAACACGATTTACCAATGATTCAAACGAAACACATACGAGCAAGTATACTCGTCCGTGTGTAGTAAGAGATAATTAAGGTAAGCCGAGGTCGTTCACTAGGATTTGTTTAGTTTTTATGATGTGAGTTTTTGTAAATAAAATCAAGCCAAATTATCGATTCTAATCGCAAGCAAATTAAGATAATGTAAATTCAATAAATTAAAGACTACACTTGCCTAGACTAGTTTGCACAATTCTCTCGATGTGATTATGACGATGGTTCCATTTGATTATGATCAACAAATTAGGTGATGTTCTAATTCGATTAGTGGGTATACTAACTCTATTGTTTCCAACACTTTCAATCCTCGTTACGATTTTAAGATTATAAAAACAATATTTAAGATTTGATCAATCCAAGACTAACACAACTCAATTACTTGATTCGCTTTCGTTTCACAAGTAATTGACAACCACACTATTTAGTTTTCCAAGTTTAACCAAGTTACTTATGAAATGGTCAATACATAAGATAACACCCTCATAGACAAAGGTTTACAACTAATTAACTAACAATGTCTTTTTCATCCCATTACACTATTAGTAATTAACCAAACTTGACAACTCTTTGGTGGAGAAAACTCTTAATAGTACAATTCGTTCTTAGTATTAGCTTTTCTTTTATCTTAGAACCATTAAGTCATAATCAACCAAAAATCATGTAACAAACATCATCTAGGCAAGTGCACAAGGCACTTAGCCACTCATGGCAAACAAAGGAATAACCACAAGAAATTTATCACTAGAAAACATGATTAATAAGTCTTACAGAAGTTGTAATGATGATTACAAAAATTAGGAACACTTGTGAAATGATCAACAACGATCCTTGAATAATTGAATTGATGATTGGTGAATGTAAGCTTTCCTTTTTCCTGCGTTTTTTCTCCTTTGTCGCCTCCTTGTAGTGAGTTATAATTGATAGCTCTTTTGATTGTATTGTATATTGTTGTGTAAGTTTTTCTTGATTCCAAGCATACATATATATAAGATAACTATCCTTGGTCACCAAGCATAATTCTTGGGCCCAAAGTGTCATAAATTGAAGGCAAGATGAGTTAATGGAAGTAGATGATCAGACTTTGGAGTGATGGCACTTAACTCTTCTCTTAAATGCAACTATGGAAGACTTTAAGTGGCTGGACCCATGGTCGAAACCTAGGACCTGCGGCCTGGATGTCTGCTGGACCTTGGGTTTGAACTCTAAACCTTTGGTCTGGAAATGACTACTCAACCTTGGGTTTGAGATAGGAACCTTCAACATTCATTTCATCATTTCATGATCTTTTCTTGAGCTTGAAAATCATTGTAATCTTGATTCTTTATCTTTAACAATCCTTCCCAAAGCTTTTATTGTGAGATGAACCCTACGTTTGTGCATAAGCTCTTGATTTAACAACTTTTCTTCATCTTTTTAGCCTTTTCCTTAAACTTGATCGTACCTGAACTAAAATACATCTTTTGCACCTTTTAAGCATAATATGTTCACAAATACAACCAAATACAATGCAATAAACATAGAAATAACGCAACTAAAACATGTTCAAAATGAGCGTTATCATTCATTTATTTTAGTTTTTGTATTGTTATTGCCATGTAGTTTGTATTGTTTTTGCCTTAAATAGTTAAAAGTGATTGAGGTAATTTGGAAATTGTAAACAGGTCAAAACTGGGTTTTTGCTGTGAGAGTGGGTTAACGGGTCAACACCAGGTTCAATGGTGTTGGAGGTAATTTGTTGCACAAATTCTGGTGTGTTAAAAAAGATCAATAACACACTTGTAGACACGAAGCTCGAATATGTCGCATGTGTGTGTTCATGCAGAGTTACAATAGATACCATTGTGGCATGTGTGTGTTCATGCAGAGTTACAATCTTTGATCGTGGCTGTTTGGTACAGAGTTTAGGGCAGCAGTAGGGGTTTGTTTGGTACAGCTTTTAGTGCAGCAGTAGGGGCTGTTTGGTAGAGAATTAGTGACTGGCTAATCAAGTCAAACAGTAGGGGCTGTTTGGTAGAGAGTTTAGTGCAGCAGTAGGGCTGTTTGGTAGAGAGCTTGTAGTCTTCACTAGACATGAACAATAAGGTTAACAAAATTTGAGAATAGACTAGTAGGAACAGTATCAAGTTCAGATGATACACATCGAGTGCAAAAATATTATGTTGGGCGAAATCATTTGAATGTTATAATGGCAAATAAAGTAAAGTGTTTTTTAGGATGTGAAAATGGGTATGCAGGTCTGTGTGTTTAAATGTCCTGTCAAAATGTGTATGCAGGTCTGATATGTAGTTACATGTATATGCAGATTAAGACGTTTACCTATTGGACAACTGGAAACATCTAATATTGCAAGTAAACACATCCAATTTACATGCCAACACAAGTAGCTCATGTGATAGAATAATGAATTCTTTTTATTAAACAAACTACGATTGAAACAAAGAAAGGACTTGCTGTTAAGTGTAACATAACAAAAAGTCTTAAATAGTTAAAATTGAGTGGAAATAGGCAACATCGAATACATAAACTATTCACTATCCATATAATCATCATTGAACTGGTCCACGTCCTCATTTTGAAGGCGCTTCTTCTTTTTGGGACAATTCCTAGAATCATGCCTAGCCAACGTGCCACAACTTTTGCACATTCTCTTTGGTTTGTCGCCTAGTTCCATTGCAATTTCGCTCTTTGATTTGTGCCTTGTGCGTCTCACCTGACCCTTGTTATTAATATCTGTAGCGGTCAAAATTGTCAACTCTGTAGGTCCAGTTACGCCAAGCGTTCTTGTGTAAGCCTCATTCGTGTTCAGTTTTGGAGGGTTAGGAACGTCAAGTTTGGCTTGTTTCATCATTGCTGCTTGGTCGTCCCTATATATTTGAATGTCACCAACCAAATGGCTATTAAGCTACAATGAATTATCTGATTGATCACATACAACAACAAAAAAAATTACACTCTTATATACAACATTAACCATACAACCTAATACACATAAGTCATCCACTAATACACCTTAGTCTATTTAAAACTCTTTTATGAGTGGTACGATATCAAGCAATACACATACGCTGCTATCAACTAACACACGCATTCAAAAACAATTACTAAACATATATGCGGCTGATGCACATGAAGCATTACACAGACATACGTAATTATACATTTACAGCATACATTCGATAAAAAGTAAACAATTCGATTCTCCTTTTCCTAGAACCAGGAAACAATGTTTTAAATTTGTTGGAATGTGAGTTGCAAACCACAATCACTAACTCTAGAGTGTCCGAATCTGGTCATACAAATTCACCCGTGTATTTGGTTGGTGACATTCAAAAGCTTCAAAATGATCCAACTGCTAATTCATTGTAGCTTAATAGCTTATTACAAAACGTATACGCAGCTGGCGCACATTAATCCTAATCAACCAATACACAATAGTTTATTTCAAGAAACAAACACAAACAACGAATACCTTATTCGAAAAGATTATTTCGAGTAATACACATAACCAACATATACCTAAATTGAAAACAACAGATGAAACCAATACACATAACCAACTAACAGATTCTTTTAAAAACATATATGAAACTAATGGTTATAGACACACTAACAGGAATACAACTCGAATAAGCTAATGCACAATTGGTCTTCTTCCAGCTCATCCATTGAATTCGACAAAGGAATACCAACTAAGAAAAACGATTTCTAAATGGATAAAGGAATACCCATTGAAAAAAGAATACCTTGAATGGAATCATTATCTGTTGAATTCGACATAGTGGTAAATTCGACCCTGGTGTTTTTGGGATGAATATGTCCCCTGGTTCCATGGTTTAATTGAGAATGAGAAAAAAATAACGTATGAAACATAATAAGGATTGTGGGCATTTAAGAAGGGATTACATTGAATCAGGGTAATGTGTGCATGACAAAGATTACTATAATACCCTTAAACTAAATATCTAATTAATTAATATTATTATTTAATTAATTAATATTATTTATTTTGATCTCATCTATCAAGACTGATCTAACGGTCCACATGTGTACTTATTTTATCTATTTTAAGCTTGTACACCACATGAACGCACTTCTATATATATATATATATATATATATATATATATATATATATATATATATATATATATATATATATATAATAATAATAATAATAATAATAATAATAATAATAATAAATAATAATAATAATAATAATTAAGTATTTAATTAATTAGGGCTTATAATTAATTAAATAGGTGTTGAAAAATTAATATGATTATGGTGATAGTGTGGTATTATTATATTATAAATATTATAATTATTTATAATATAATGATAATTATAAAGAAATTTATAAGTATTAAATTTTGAGAAATTAAATAAGTGTAAGTGTATAAATATCTAAAATATATTTGTAAGTCTTATAAAGTAAAAAAATATTAATTTAGAAGAATTAATATTTTTAATAATAAAAATAATCCGTTTCGTCTTTTAGTCGGTTTTCATCCGAAAATATTCTAAGTGTCGAAATTTTAGAAAAATCGGGCATGACCCATTCGTTTATTCAAACTTTTCCATTCTTCCCAAGTGTTGCAATTTCCTCAAATAATCCCTTACGTTAACTATATTTGCAAAACTAGTCCAAAATGTATATTTATCGTTATAACTATATTTATCGTTACGTTTACTTCTTAATTATGGGTTTCGATACAAAAGTCAACGTTTAGTCAAAATACTTTCAAAAGTCAACAAAATTCAACAACTACAACTTTGGGCCGAAAAGCCCATTTATTTGTCTTGTTAAGTTTCTAAAAATCAATTTAACATGTTCATCACGTCGTTTGGTCAAAAAGTCAAACCAAGCCGAATTTGGGTTGGGCTCGGCCCAACTGTGTCGAGACCCCAAAATAAGCCCAAAAACATATTTAAGCCCTAAGCCCTTTTTAATTTAATTAGTTACGTAACGATATTTAATTTAGTCAAATAAGCACTTATAAATAAGCCATCAAGTCAAATGGTCAACCAAGGCCGAAACATATTGGGCTCGGCCCAATATGTGTCGTACGACCCAATCTTGACCCCAACCAAATCAAACACAAAAAGCTATAGCTTATTCAATAAGCTATCCAAAATAATCTATTAAGCACTAATTTCACCATTTAACCGCTAGAACCAAAATTTTATGTTTTTCAAAACCCTAATTTTTATCTTTGTTAAAAGCTAGCCAATTTATGTATACACACAAATAAGTGTATATTTCGTTTTAAATTCACGTAATTAACGCTAATCACTTTTGTATCATCAAACTACTACCACAAGCAACAAGATTTATCACACAAGCAATAAATAACATAACTTGTTTAAAAACTACCAAAAATTCGAGCAACCATAATAACATGTCAAACCCTAGCTTTTTCATTTTAGCAAAACATACACATTTAGCATTTGGTAACACTTTTAAACATCAAAAGAACATGTAATAAACAAGATTGAACAAGTTTTAAGAATCCTTACAATGCTTTGTAAAGAAGTTGAGACCCACAAGACAAGAAAATAACACAAATTGCTTCAAATTTACCTAAGACACGTTCCAAATCACCCCGAGAGCTCAAAAGTACGCCTTGATTATCTTGAAACTCAAAGAATTTTTGTAGATCTTGATTTTTAGTTTGTGTCGAATGGGAGAAGTGAAAGAATTGTTTGGGAAGTTCTTGATGATAAAATAAGTGTGTGTTTAGTTGTGTGTTACTAATTAAGTAACTAACAAATATATCATGTGTCATCATCCACTAACAGTATCAAAGTGTATCAAAAATTTTGTCCTCATGTGGGGTATTAGGTAGCAAAATGACGCATAGAGGGGGAGGGAGGATATTTTTGTTCCTCGTTGGTGTATCATGTGTCGGTGTGAGCTTAAATGTTACCGTAAAGTCCCGGTTTGACCTTTTTGGACACGTACACGCAAAATAAAGTTTTTATTGACTTTTTTGTCAGAATAATAATAAAATTTTATTATTTGCTCAAAAATTCATTTATTTGACTGCTACCATATATACTGCAGTGTCGGTTCGCGTGTGGGGTTGCTTTTCAGTAAATACGAGAAAGTTTCTTAGTTAAATACGAAACTTGTCAGTAACTATCAGAAATAGAATAATTTACGCTTACTGACAAAAATAAACTTTTCAGCAGTGACTGTAAGCTACAGTATGCAGGACAACTCCAAAAAATCTTTAAAAATGCTCAGAAACATGTAGTTGCGCATAGAAATGCTCGGCTTAGAAATAATAAATAATTATTTATTATTAACTTAAAATGTGAAAATTACCATTTGTCACAGTACCTTTTTTTAAAGCAGTTGCACATACAATAAGTGTCAAGCATCAAGAATAAATAGAATTTATGCAATTATGTTTGACAAAAATTAACTTAAAAAAGGTTCCATGATCTTCAAAATTTGAATTGTCTACGCCTTCAAAACGAACACAATAGCTTTTGGTACAAATACATAAACATCAATTATCAACTTTAATACTTTTCTTGGTGTTGTGTGGGCTTACTACCTAAAACCTCTTATATCTGCTTATTGATTTTTAAAATAAATAGTTTACAATAAAAAACTTCATAGTGCTTGTTTGAAATTCCTACCTATAAAGTTATAATCATGCTATACTAATTCCAGGCAGGAGGTTGTGAGCTCATATTTTTTCATACCAGGTTGCTCGTCATATGGTCTTTCGGTTACTTCAAGGAACTGTCTCACTTCTTCAAAGTTACCTTGTTCAGCCATATCTATCGCACTCTCGCAGGTAGTCCATTTATCTTTTTCATAGTTGACTTCTTTAAGAAAAGATATGGCCATTATGAAACCTGAAAAAAAAAATAGGGAAAATTATGATGGAATTGAAGAAACTTGTGATTTGTTTAAGTATTTATAGACTTTAGGGTCGTCCAAGTTTGTGTATAATAATACTAATGATAAACTTTAAGGTTGTCCAAGTTTGTGTCAATTATACTAACAAATATGCATAAGAATTTCTCATAATATTTTTAATGCATATCTTATAGATAAAATAGAATATTTAACAGTAATTTTAAACTTACAGCAGATGTACCAAATTCTCATTTCATGTGCAGTGCTTCCACTCCAAACAATTGGAATTCTGGTAAAATAATGTCCATTTGAGGAAGGGTATTAAATGGAATAGCATCAGCAATTTTTCCAATTATTCCATTATGTACATTAATTAATGTCAAAAATAGAACTTGCAGATACAGATACCGACTCCTCTGTGATTTCACATGGCTTTCTAAAGGTAAATCAACAACTTCTCCAAGCTGAATCTTTGCAGCTAAACGGGGATCCGACATAGGAGCTTCCAGTCCAAAACGACTCCTAACTGGAACAGCAACAACAATTTTGTCAGATATTGAAACTGACTCATTTTCCATAAAATTGGGGTTCACAATAAATATTAGTATTTGTGTTTCCAAATTTTTATGTGGGGTTTACTTACATATGTTAGTTTTGTGGACATAAATTAGTAGATGTGTGTTAGGATCGAACTCGAGATCACGGGATTGCACACTTTACGTATGAGAGTTAAAGTTTAATAATTAAATGTAAAATGTCATGTTTAATAATTAATTATATAAAACGTATAACGAGCATTAGTAATTAACAAAAAAATGACTAACGACCGTTAAATAATAAAGGAAGGACTATAGATGTAAATAAGAGGAAAGAATGTTCTGGATCCCCTCTTGGGATGGTTGGCCGATCGGTGGGGATTGGGGTATCCCAATACTACACCAATTTGTCCTCCAAGTTTTCCAATCCTATATAAACAAACTTAGGGGTCATTATTCGTTACTCTTGTACACTTAAGCTAAACCCGAAAGTAGTTTTCTTGTTCCTTCTTTCTTTGGCCAATCGACAAACACCCTCTATAAGGTCGATTGGTTTTGTTTTCCAAACTAAACATTTTGTGTTCTTAAACCTAGCATTTACTTTAACTAGTTAATAGTACGTATGTACAAGAACGTGATTCAAACACATTATTGTTTGAATCTTGGATTGAATTACAAAATGGTAAGGGGTAATTCATATAATCCATATAAACCCTAATTAGGGTTCATTGATTGAAGAATTGCTTGAAATTGATTCTTGTTTTGCTAGAATCAAAAGGTACGCATACTTTTATGTTTGATTAATTAATTTACATGTTATATGATTCTATACGCTTCCGCATTTGTACTTGATGTTTATTGTTTATATTTATGATTTGTCATGTTATATAATTTCAACAGTGGAATCACGAGCCAGGTTTAATGTGTAATTCATTACCAAAACACACAAAAAATGAATCTTGGATTGTTTTTATACATGTTTGTCGATTTAGGGTTTACTCCAAATAGAACCCTAATTTTTTTAGGCCGATTGCCTTTTAATTTTTTAGGGTTTTGGTTTTGTTATTAATTTGATTAGAAACCCTAGGATTAACATGTTATGTGTTAATTGTATGTGATCTTGTGACAACTTATAATAATTGCGATGTAGAATCCATGAAAACGTGCATGTTTGGCATGGATTATTGTCTAATTATTTAATTGTTAAGATGTATATATGAATTAATTGTTAATTTTACACATGTTTATTTATTGATAAATCTTGAATTGGGGAAGACCTCAATATAATTAATGAATCAATTGTGTGCTATGTGGTATATATTTAATTATGACTTACGCAATTGATTCATCGATGCATGTGGTTCACTTTCTTTTGTAAGTGAGGGCCCTAGTTAAATATATGCATTATAAACCTAGAATTGCTTATTAATAGGTTTTATCGAATAAAGTTTGCATGTGGCTACATGTTTACACATATTAATTGTTATGTTATGTGTGTTTATTTAGTTGTTTTATTTTTTATTATTACTTGTTTTGTTTATTTTTTGTTCGACATGTTTATAAACAAAAAGGGTAATTTTGAATAAAAAGAATAATATTGACTAAATAATGGTGAAATTTGATTTGTTTTTAAGAGTTAAATTTTCAAAAGTATAATTGAGTGATGTTTTGTACCAATAGTAAGAACGACTCACCCAATTGTGACAAACTATAAGAGGGGTATAAGGAGGGTACGCATTAAATTGTGACTTTAAAGAAACGGGTTTTTAATTGGCATTATGCTAACCTTAGTTTGTCTGCTCCTTTGTGCGTCAAATTGGAGCTACCAAGTATGACTATTTTTATGTACAAAATCATCTTAAGGGTGAATTGTCCTCAATTCCACGCACCACTTTGTGGTAATTATCCGAAACACTAAGTCTTATGACTTATGCAAAAGTACGATATAGTGGACGATAATTGTAGGTAATTCTTTGATTGGTGAACCTAATACCTCAATCAAAACTTTGTTAATTTAATCTTAGTGAATTGGTTAATAAAAAGTTTTTTTTTTTTTTTTTTTTTTTTTTAAACCAATGTTATGAAGATGTATGCATGCTTCTTCATATATTATTTTTGATTACTCACATCAAAACCTTGTACCCTAAAAATTAAGTTAATGCCATCTAATTAAAAGAACACTTGAAGTTGTAATTTACGTCATGTGAGAGCTTGGCTAGATTGCAATGGAAAGGTAAATCTTCATGTTGTGTGAGAGCTCAACTGGACACATTTGCAGTTCTTTAAATTAGACAACTTAATTGAGTAATTAGTGAGAGCTAGAACTCAAGGTATAAGATGGGGATAAAACATGCTTACATTGCAACTAGGTTTGGCAATGTAAATCCCATAAAGATCTAGGAATTGGAAAATGTTTGACAATTATTGTTCGACAATTACCTTGTTGAATACTTTCATTACTAGCATATCAATTGATGTAATGGAACTATGTCAATTTGGGTCCTAGCTGTAAGAAAATTCTATGGTTTATATGAATATTAACCAATGGGGATTTAATTTTCTTAGAGATTTAATTATCGAAAATACTAAAATTGAATTTTGTTAATTCGTTTAAATGTATTAATGTAACGTTAAACTGTAAACGTAGTTTGGGCTTTGGTAAATTAATCTAGTTCTGTTTTCAAACAAATGTTTGATTAAGAAAAATTTACTGAAAAGACAAACATAATCTCTTTTTCATGAAAGAAGAGTGAGACTTAATCCTATTCCTTTTCATGATTGAGAAAGGTAATGATAGGAACATTAGATTTGTCTAAATTTTAATATATAACTCATAGCAAACTTTAATAGTTAAGAGTATTGCACATTTTATGAGTTATTAAATTAGAAGCTAGACTAATTACCGTAAAATTGGTAAAAGGCAAACTAGTATATTGTATCTAGTTGTTTTGTTTTGACCATGTTGGGATTCTTGATTTGATGAGACAAAATAAATAGAAGAATGAAACATGAGGGCTTAAAGTGACAAAAGATGAAACTTCAAAAGATGGAAGATTACAATGATATCTTTTATTATTTAAGTTTATTCTTTTGTAAACCCTAATGTCTCTAT
Source organism: Artemisia tridentata subsp. tridentata (assembly GCA_021014915.2). Classification (NCBI taxonomy): domain Eukaryota; kingdom Viridiplantae; phylum Streptophyta; class Magnoliopsida; order Asterales; family Asteraceae; genus Artemisia; species Artemisia tridentata. Next base: position 312,159,648 of record CP139502.1, read on the forward strand.
TATATAAAGAGACATAGGGTACATGTTTTATAATATAAGTCTTCCATAATGTAGTCAAAAGGGGTGTGTGTGTGTTCTAGGGCGTAGTAGATTGTAAACGCCTAGAACTAGTTTGTTACCTCCAAGATCAGAGGTGTCTTTGATCCTGTTATCGTTGAGTAACCGTTCTATTGTGATCGAATAGAATTGGAGGTGATGGTGAATAAACTTTGTTCAATAACTTTGATTTTTTCTTATTCCGCTGCATATATTATCATTGTTATTGTTATCCCTAAGGCTCAAAATGATCCAAGGAGTCTAACAAACTCCACAATTGGTATTAGAGCTTGGGGAGCTCGTTACCTAGGGATTCACAAAGTTTATTGGTGTCGACAGAAGCAGATTTGATGATCGATTGTTAAAAGGTATCAACGGATTTATTTTATTTGGTCGTCTTTGAATTCAATAGACCTCGTACTAGTTGTCGTTTATTTTATTTGTGGGGTCGGTGTTATATTAATTGTTATTCTAATCAATGAGTGAAGTAAATTGTTTTTGGTCGACTGGTGATATTCAAGATTCATTAATTGATTGTTGTCATCTACTGCACGGTAAAAGATATTATTGATTGGTTGCTTCTCAAAACTGTGTAATGCTTTTATTGTGGTCGGTGAAAAGTTCATACTATTTGTCGCATTCAAGATTTCATCTCAAAAGCACCATATTTGCCGTCTGGCAGTACCCATGCGTTTGTTTGACAATACATGGTCTCGGGTTTAAAGACAGCAGCTAGGTACACTTTCTTATTGACTCTATGAAAAGTTTATATTATATTCGTGAGTTGCTGAGAATTAATTGAGGATTTTCGATTAGTGCATGATGTGTGCTATTAAATTTTATGACCTCGTACTGTATTAATTGTGAGATGAAGATTTGTCGACATGTGTAATTATGGGAGCAGATATTGGTTTAAAGTTGAAGGTCTGGTGCGTTGATAATCAGTCAAAGTTCAAGGATTTTAATACTGCTGCTACGTCTACTTGATTCTACTGCTCAGCTTTATTATTCCTACTGCTACCATTATATTATTCTACTGCCAGTTATAATCATTCTGCTGCTCGATATAATTAATTCTGCTGCTAGCTTTATAATACTGCTGCTCGTATTATGAGTTTCTACTACTGGGTTTACATGATTGATACTGCTGCTAGTTGCATGATTTACGTGCAGTGAGGGGAAGTAAGTATGGATTTATATGGTGATCACACACACAGGGGAAGTTCACACACACAAGGAGATTGGAATTTGGTTTTAATTGTTCGTTCAACATTTTTAAAGGCTCGAGTTAATTTTCTTATTGGCGAAGAGGAGTATTTGTTGCTTATTTGATGATGCAGTGGAATTTTTCAAGGTTGTGTCTTATTATATCTTAAGGTGGGTGTTACACTTTAAAGGTAACTTGTTTGTTCATTCAGGTGACTACGAATTGACAAAACACTTGAAGGAGTTACGTTATTGTGCTCAGTGATTATTGTCAAGAGATTGCGGTCTCCCTATACGTGGAGTATACGTTCGAAGTCGTATTTAGTACAAGGCATAAGACACAGGGTTGGTTTCTTCTACTTCAGCATCAAATTGGTGATGATTATTTTTCTTCAACAGTATATAAAGCCTACAGAATTGAAGATTCAAGAGATGATTAACACATTGGTTTCAGGGGAAGCTTATTCTTATGATGTGTTTAATCATTTGATGTTCATGCACCACTCGAGGGGAAGTGTTTGATTTTTACTACTGTTGATCATCATTACTACTGCTAGTTGGAGTTTCTATTGTTTTGAATTCATTATTCGTATTTGTGCGTCATGGAGGGCAATTTGAAACATTGGAAGACTTGGATTGGAAGTTTGTGATATTGGTTCGTGGTGGTCAAGATCATTATTTGCATACGTTCCCTATTTGTTGATAACAAAAAGGGGAAGAGATGTTGGAGTGGCATGGCATGGCTTAAGGGGAAGACAAGGAAGACAAGTTTGTTTCATTCAGGGAGATGATCACATCTCAATTTCTCTACTTCGTCTAGGGAAGTTCGTACACGACTTTGTTTGTTTTGTCATCATCAAATAGGGGAAGATTGTTGGGATTCTTGATTTGATGAGACAAAATAAATAGAAGAATGAAACATGAGGGCTTAAAGTGACAAAAGATGAAACTTCAAAAGATGGAAGATTACAACGATATCTTTTATTATTTTAGTTTATTCTTTTGTAAACCCTAATGTCTCTATTATATAAAGAGACATAGGGTACAGGTTTTATCATATAAGTCTTCCATAATGTAGTCAAAAGGTGTGTGTGTGTGTTCTAGGGCGTAGTAGATTGTAAACGCCTAGAACTAGTTTGTTACCTCCAAGATCAGAGGTGTCTTTGATCCTGTTATTGTTGAGTAACCGTTCTATTGTGATCGAATAGAATTGGAGGTGATGGTGAATAAACTTTGTTTAATAACTTTGATTTGTTCTTATTCCGCTGCATATATTATCATTGTTATTGTTATCCCTAAGTGTTTGGAAGCATCCTCCTGGTGTTGATCTGTTCTTAAAAGAAACTTGATGATTTTTAGAAGAAAATATCAAGTTTAGGGGAGGATTGTTGGGTTTTAAAGATACTGCTGCTTGAAGTTCATACTACTGCTCAAAGTACTTAGAAGAAAATACACCAAGTATGATACTGCTGCTAGGCAAAGTCATACTACTGCTAGTGTATTCATAATGCTGCTGATGTCTGAAGAAATTAACTAAGTATCATACTACTGCTAGCTTTCGATGATAATGCTGCTAGAGTAATGATACTGCTGCTTATTAGATATGTATAGTTTGTTTATGGTAAAGATACGAATAGATATTATTCTTGTATAGAAAGTTTTGTAACCGACTAGGACTCCTTAAGTCTATAAAAGGAGGATCTAGGGTTAGGGCTAGTATACGATTGTTAGCATACGTATTTGTCTTGTATTCACTTCAAGGTTCGTTGTAACCCTGTTACTTTTGAGTAACCGTATATTAATATATTGAGGTGATCGTTGAGAGAATTACTGTGTGTTAATTGTTAATTCTTCTTAAGATTAATTACTAAATTCCGCATAGTAATTAATAGATTGTTCAAGAACAGTCTCTATACCTATTATCTTAGATCCACATCTAGGATAATTAACAAGATCGATTAAGCTCAACTGGGATCAACAGACCATTTAAAGGTACTACATACCATTGTGGGGATGGTAGACCTTTTGATTGGATCATTTAGCTCGAGGTTGTTCAGAGCTCATGTAGGGATTAACAATAATAATGATTAAACACATACGATGCACAGTGGAATAAGAACAAACTAATCATTATTATTGAACAAAGTTTCTCGTCATCATCTTTAATCTCTAACAATACAAACACCAAACCTAGGCATCCATTGTAGGAACTTGATGCCTAGAACCCGACCTATACCTTTTAGTCGACTACATTATGACACACACACATAAAACTAATACCCTGTATCTCTTTATATAATAGAGATACCTAGGGTTTACAAAGGATATTCCTAGAATAATAAAAGATTTGCTGTAATCTTTTCTTTCTTGTGAAGTTTCATCCTTTGTCTTCTTTAGTCCTTCATCTTTCATATTATGTCAATATCAACTCATATTTAATTCCTAACAATCTTCCCCTAGTTGATATGACAAAACCATGTAGCGATACACACAAGATATAGTGAACGGATTAAAAATTCGTTTTAAAATATATTACATAAGTCAAGTCATGTAGCGATACATAAAAACCATTTCAGATGAAAATGAAGCACATTTAAACAAAAGGTCCAGTTGTCAGAGTAAACGCATTAAAAACATTTCCATAATTTATTGTGACCGACGCCATGCACTGCTCCCGGCTAAACGCACCTCAGTTTCCTGAGAAAAACATGCTAAAAGTCAGCTAACGCTGGTGAGTTCATAGGTTTAAGTAAATAGCACATATGGACCAATAACAATATCATAAAAACAATTCAGCAGATACACACTATCCGTTATGTAAACACTAAGCCTCATCCTACCGAAACTAAGACAATGCAGCACGACTAGCGTTAGCAAAATAATAAAGGTTGCCCGCGAGTGTTAATCCCCAGACACTCGGCCAAAAACCCGACTTGGTATACGTTCGCCTTGGCTATGCCGAGCCAACCGAACGGGGACGTCACTCCCAATAGATCTATTTATAACAAACGGCTTTCCAACAGGAATTAACGGCAGATGATAGTGGGCACAAAATGGGATTCAGCAAACTTAGGTTTTTGCATACTAGTGTGATCTTAAAAGCAATTTCATTTCTGGTCCATGAAAACAATTTTGCATGTTTCTCACCCCAAGCTTATAAATCAAAAATCGTATAAAATGTGGGGCTATAAACTCACCTTTCAAATATAGCAATTCAGCAATCAATCAAAATAATGCAACCGCGCCGATCAGCACCCTAAATTAGTACGGTAAGTCTTAGCAAAACGTTCGTGTCTCAAGTGTCTTTATTTTATTTGAAAAGTTTTACGTTTGACCTGTGCTCGTGTATTTCTTGCTTGCTGTGTGGTAAAGTATATTTCGAAACGATTTATTTTTATAACTCTTTGGGGGTAGCTCATGGTGAAAATGCATGGTGGGAATACGTAACGGAACATCCGTGCTAGTATTCGCAACTTAACGTGCAACCGTTATATATATATATATATATATATATATATATATATATATATATATATATATATATATATATATATATATATATATATATATATATATATATATATATATATATATATACTCATACTTTACATATATATATACATATATACTTTATAAATTTATTTCTCATATATTTAATTATGAAGATTAATTAAATATGTTTTGAAGATTGGTTAATAAAATATAGTCAGTGAAAATCATTATGTTTAGAAACATCGTTTATTATTTTTGTTGCAACATTTATTATAAGGAAAACAAGTTTGTTAAGTAATTTCATAAAGTTTACTTAAGTTGTGGATTTTCTCAAAAATATGCTAAGTGTTGGATATTTGGAAAATTTGGGCATGACCCATTCGTTTATGCAACGTTTTCATTTTATCTCAAATGTTGCAACTTTTACTCAAATACTTCGCTAACTAGTTATAAGTGCAATATACTTTTAGTGATATATGTCAAGTGTCGTGAATATATATTCGTAGTTATATTGTTCGTTATCTTAACTTTTAAGTAATAACATTTGGTTTTGACGTAAAATCAATATTTTTGTCAAAAAGTCAATAAAGTCAATCTCAATATCAATTTAGTAAAATGTCAATTTTTACCATTTCGGAGACTAAACGTCTCAAAACAAGTCCAAAAATAGTTATCGTTATATTTATCGCATCGTTAAACATTATTAACTACGGTGAGTCGGAAAATATTCCAAAAATCAAATTTATCATTTTTCTTTGTAAATTGGGCCGAAACTTCTTAAATAAGCCCATTTACCATTTTTGACCCAAAACACATTTTTAGTTATAACGTATATATCGACACGTTACTAAAATCATTTTACACATTCAATACGTCCGTTTGGTCAAAAAGTCAAACTTTCAAAAATACATATGGGCTTCGGCCCAACAGTAAACTCGTGGGCTTTTTGGCCCAAAAATTCCATTTGGTCCAATTTGTATTTATTTGTTACTTATTAGTGCTTATTAGTTACCAAATATACTTTTTACTTATCAATAAGCTCTTATAATTAAGCTACTTGGTCAAAAAGTCAAACTTAACTATGTTACTGTTCATTCGACCCATTTTATGTATCTCAACTTATTTTCACCTCTTTACTAGTTATTTTTAGTAGCTTATAGCTTATTAAATAAGCTAATCCAAATAAGCACTTTACTTTATTTTTCCACCATTTCACCACTTGAGCCAAAATTTTATGTTTTTCAAAACCCCAATAATCTTTTATTTTTAATATAGGCCGAACCATATATATACTCCAAAAATCATCATAGTGCTTAAATTAGTGTAAAAACCATAACTAATGTTTGTATTATCAAATAAGCACTATATGTAACAATATTTACCACACAAGCAAGAAATCTACAAACTAACTCATAAACACTAGAAAAGTCGAGCACTATATAATCAAGATCAAACCTTAGCTTAAATCATATCATCAAAACATACACATTTAACACTTTTAAACATCACTATACACCAAATAAACAAGAGATTAACAAATTTAGAAAAGTTTTGTGAATCCTTACAATGCTTTTGATGTTATACGTGGGATAGAGGACCAAAGAACACCCAAAACCTTGCTAATTTTACCCAAATCTAACTCCAAATTACCCAAAACTCTTTGCAAACACTTATGATCTTGGATCTTTGAGAGAACAATTTAGTAAAATGATGTTTGTGTGTGTAGTAGTGGCGTACAAATGAGGGTGAAATAAGGAGGTGATCACTAGTTATTTTGGGTAGTAAATAAAGATAAGGTGGTGAAAAATCTAAAAGAATATTACCATTAGTAGCCCATGTGGCCTATGTGAAGATTGGCCGGTTTTAGGATTATTAGGGAAGAGTAAAATTAGTTTTGATCCCGCTTTGGTGTATAGTGTGTCGGTTTGAGTTAAAAAGTTACCGTAAAGTCCCGGTTTGACGTTTTTGGACCCGATAACGTAAAATAAAGTTTTTAACCACGTTTTCGTCAGAAATATAATAAAATGTCATTACTGACTCAAAAACATATTTATTTGACCTTTACCATATGTACTGTGCTGTCGGTACGCGCGTGCGGTTGTTTTTCAGAAAATGCGAGAAATATCTCAGTTAATTATAATACTTGTCAGTAACTATCAGAAATGTAATAATTTAACTTTACTGACAAAAATAAACTTTTTTGCAGTGACTGTAAGCTACAGTATGCTGGGACAGCTCCCGAAAATGCTCAAAAATACTCAGAAACATGCAAATGCGCATAGAAATGCTTAGCTTAAAAATAATTAATACTCATATAATATTAATTAACAACGTGAAAATTACCATTTGTCACACGTAACTCCTTCAAGTGTTCGTCAATTCGTAGATATATTAAGAACATAAACCCAAGTAATTCCACTTCACCTTCAAATAAGTAACGAATAACCTTCATCACCAATAAATAAAAGCCATAAAACTTTAACGAACATAAACCAAAAATCCCTTGTGTGTGTGTTTCTTCCCCTGTGTGTGTGTTGGAACCAACATGTTCCAAATCAACAATCAACATATACGCTTCCCCTCACTTTTAGAATTCCATGCCACCATGATCAGTACAATGGAGAACAAATATACCATGAACAGTACATACCCGAGATGGTAGCAGTACTATGTTATAAACCCAACAGTACTAACTAGCAAAGCCAGCAGTACAAACTGCTACGTATGAAGCAATAAGCAGTACTAACTGTTCAAAGAGCAGTACTAATTCCGAAGACCAGCAGTAGAAACTGGTAGAGCAGCAGTACAAAAATTATTCACATCAGATGCCTTTGTGTACAGACATCAATTACATCAGCTGCTTCATCAATAATAATTACCAGCAGTAGCAACATCCAATCAAACAGTCCAAATTATCTTTGAATAGATCAGTAAGCGACAAACTTGACTTTATCTCCGAACAGTCCCACATTCAACATCAGTAGCTATTCAATACAGCCCCACTAAAGATACTCGACCAATTTAATATAATATACTAATGCAAGAACCACCGACCCATTACAATATACTCGTATTATTCCAAGTGCACCATTTAATGAATTTGTACGAGGTTATGCACAAGATGCCAATCTTCACAGTTCCACTTAAATCAACCAATTAATTCCTTGTTCTTTAATTACGACCGACCCACAATAAAACTTATGACCAATTTGTGAATCGACAAAACAGAATTTAATGAATGATAATTGTAGTACGAGGTAACTTTAAACCACAAAACAAATCCACAAGCGACAAAATTTTTTAAAGACCATCGTACCTTCTTCAAATCTGCTTCTTTTCGACAGAAAACCTTGTTTAATCCCACTATCACGAGCCCCTAGGCTCTGATACCACATGATAGGATCGTTTAGCTCGAGGTTGTTTAGACCTCATGTAGGGATTAACAATAATAATGATTAAACACATACGATGCACAGCGGAATAAGAACAAACTAATCATTATTATTGAACAAAGTTTCTCGTCATCATCTCTACTCTCTAACAATACAATCACCAAACCTAGGCATCCATTGTAGGAACTTGATGCCTAGAACCCGACCTATACCTTTTAGTTGACTACATTATAACACACACACATAAAACTAATACCCTGTATCTCTTTATATAATAGAGATACCTAGGGTTTACAAAGGATATTCCTAGAATAATAAAAGATTTGCTGTAATCTTTTCTTCTTTGTGAAGTTTCATCCTTTGTCTCCTTTAGTCCTTCATCTTTCATATTTTGTCAATATCAACTCATATTTAATTCCTAACACCTTTTAAAGAAGAAATTGCATGCCCAATTTTTTAAGTTAATAGCATTGATGGATAGTCCATCATTTACGTAGTAGAATACACTCTTTTAATGCATAAGTAATTGTTACGTATGGACATTCAAAGGTGTAGGAAAGTTAAAAGCACAATATTTTCTTTCACTGGCTAATGAAACACTTACAATGTTGTCAAATCTAGTGGGAGCATTGTGTTCTTATTACTGAATAAGGAATTATTGTAATGATCTCTAATTCAGTGGGAGCTACAAGCTTTGTCATCTTGGTAGTAATCTACATTATCTCTAGAATGTCTCAAGATAATCACTTTCCGAATGTAGACACTCATACTTTTAAGGATAGTCTTGTACGTTTCCTTACTAGACATTGTTGTCCTACATCTACTTGTTATGCTAATATCTATGACACAATCATATTGATCACATAAGCAAACGTGTGTGTGTTGTTTATCTGCTATATGAGGTTGTTCCATGCACAAGTGGGAGAAATCTTTAATTGTGTGCAAGAAACAACTCATAAAGATATGATTTAAAGGATTCTTGATGAGACGAAAAGTGTACCGCTTTTAGGGGGTCATTTAAGCCCTAAATCGTATTTATTTGATCAAATATTGCCCTAAATCGTTCCTTTTGTCATTTTAGGTACTTTGGAGAAGAAATCTGGAAAAGGAAGCATTTTGGACATTTTTGGAGCATAAAAGTGAAGAAAACGACAAAGTCTCAAAATCGGCTGGAAAAGTACCTGTGACGGCGTCAAGCCCCAGTGTGACGCCGTCAACCCTTGATAAGCCAGAGAGGATTTTGGAAGATTAAAAGGGGACGGCGTCATGAAGGCCGTCAAGTGTTAAGTTAAAGAGAGACGGGCCAGAGGATTTTTGAAGGTGACGGCGTCAGGATCATAGACCTGACGACGTCAGATGATATAGAGTGACGGCGTCAAAGTATTCTTACACGAGAAGGAACCTTAGTGAAACCGCCACAAGTTAATCAAGACAATCACAACTCGCGCGCGGAGTAGCTGTCACTGTTTTGGCCATAAAATCTTCATACGAACTCGGATTTAGGTGATTCAAGAGGCCACGAAATCGGGACGAAAAGATCTACAATTTGGTGAAAAAGGGGAGCTGACGCCGTCACTTGTGAAGGCTGACGCCGTCAGATCGATGCGGACAGAAAATCAGCTATAAATACAACATCACAACTTCATTTTTTGTAAGCCCTAAACCCTAAGTCCGATTCTAGGGTTTAGGTAGGTGTTTTTCCAGCAACTTAGAGGGTTTCAATCACTTCATAAACATCAAATATTGGTTTGTTGATTATAACTTAATTATGTCTTTCATTATTATGGTTGTTTGCCCTTCATTGATCATGCTTTGCTAATTCACCTTGTGTCTACTTATGATTGTGTGAAACTTGTATATAATTAATTAGATCTTATTGATTCCTTGTTGATGTATGTGTCTATCGTCATCAATAAAGGTGTGACACTTCAATAGATCTTATTGGTTTAGCTTATAATTCTTGTTTCCTATTGTCTCTTGTTTGATTGGGTGATATCGATGTTAGGCTTAAGAAAACTGGCTAACCTCCTATACGGTAACTTGCTTGAACGTCTTAAGAAACATGAACCAATGCGTACTAGGTTTATTTGGTTGTATTTAATGCATGAGTGAATTCTAGTGATCCCATGTTAGGAGCTTCTTAGCCGGCTCGACATAGGAGTGAAGTAGGAGCTTATAGAGTTGGGGAAGTACGTACGCCACCCCACGAATGGTATTAAGGAATACAACCCGTCAATTAAAACAAGGTGTGACAATTCAATAGGTAGAATTGGATAGCTAGCAAGGAGTAATACATCATAGGTAGATACGCTTCACTTCCCTTATAGAACCCTAGTTTACTTTCCTGCACATTAGTTTAATTAGTAGCTTTTGGGTTAGTTGATTAGCAACTAATTCCGCCCCTTCTTCCAAAACCAGAGATTTTTACTTGCTTTCCAGAAAATATAAAAATGCAAAAAGAATCATCCCTCACCTTTAGACCTAGTTAGATTAATTTCAATCCTAACGAACACTATTCTTTGAGTTGAACGATCAATCCCCGGTACTTGCCACTTCACTATACTACAACGGTCAGGTACACTGCCTGGTGGGGATTGCAAACCTCTTGAGATCCCTCGAGAGGTAAAACCTGTTGTAAGGTCGCAAAACCACGCATCAAGTTTTTGGCGCCGCAGCCCGGGGAGTAGTTATTGCTTAGGTTGAAATTTATTTTTATTAGGTCTACTCATTAGATTCCTATCTAGTGAGATTTTTATTTTCTTTTTATTAGCTTTCTAGTAGTCTATCTTTTCTTTGTGTCTTTGTTCGTAAAAACCTTTCCATTGACTCTTCCGTTCACCAATATGGAGTACGCGAACCCACCATACTACCGACCACGAAATCCATTTGCCCCTAATGACATCTTGATGTTCAACCAATATCGAGATGAACCCATATATGATGCATGGACTCGTTTTAAAAACTTACTCCGAATAGTCCCTCATCATAGCTTCGATTTAGCATCCCTAACCCAAATCTTTTACGATCGTGTCGACCGATATGACCAAATGTGCATTAACGATTTTGCCAGTAGGGACCTTAGGGAATTAAATGCTGAAGAAGCATGGGATGCCATAGAAGATTGTGCCCAATATTATTATAGAGTAGACAACCCAACAAACGTTAGTACAAGTCAATTGACCACAAATTTCAAGGATCATGAAACATGTTTGTTTGGGGATGAGGGTAGAGTTGAGCCACCTAGTTGCATGTCATGGTTAGGCACTACCATAATACAGGATGAACACATAGGTGATCTTGACACAAGGAATGATGAGGTAAGTAACATAAGCCCGCTAAATACCCCACAAGTCCTACCATCATTTGAGGCACACACACCGCCCGTGACTTACCCGAAAGAAGTAGAAGAGACTTTAGGAATCCCGATGGAGGTAGAATCCTTGGACCAAGCACCACTAGAGGATATAGGTTTGAATACTTATAGTGATAACCTTACTCTTAGTTCTAGGGAATTTCCTAGTGTTGATGAACCGGAACCTCAACCTTTACACAACTTTCCATCCTTAGATTTACATCTAGGAGACAAAAGAGGAACCGACCCACCCATCAACCCTTATTATCCGGGTAGTTTTAGGATGAAGGAAGCCATTCACTCACCCCATTCACCTCACGTGGCATATTTCCACCCTAAGGGTGTGTATCGCTACTTTCACCCGCACTTAATCCTAAGTGTAGGGAAAACCTCTCCTTTATCCGTTAAATAAGGGTAGAGTCAGGCTCGTGACTCGAACAAAAACAAGCGCTTCTTGGGAGGCAACCCATGTTTTTAATTGTTTGATATTTTTATTTTATTTGTTTGTTTGTGTCATATATGCTTAATCATAATTGTTAAATTTTCATGTTTCAAGTAATTTGTGAAAATGCTTTATTTTGTTCTTAACTTCGTCTTAATTGCATATAAAGGTATTTTACAAAAAGATAAGTGTAGGGAAGTTTATATTTTGTTAAAAAGAACAAAATTCAAACATGGAAAATTCACAATTCATGATTAGCATATATTCTATCTTGTTGTGTGTCAATACTTGTGGACATGATTTATGAGTTCCTATTTGTAATTCATCCCGCAAGTATCCTATCCTTTTATTGTTTTGTTTTGTTTTTATTTCTAAGTCTGGAATTACATCTAGTTGTGGTTTTTCTTTGTTCGGTTTGATGCTTTGGTTTTTGTGTTTGTTGGTTACAGGTATTATTGGATAAGAAGATGTACGTGCAACACATCAAGAGGATGATTATATTTCTGGAGTGAAGCTTATCATGTTCATTCTCTTGGAGGGAGATTTAACCATATTATCACATCATCCATACCGAGCGAATCAGGGGAGTATTAGTTTCTTCCATTCTCATTTATTTTTACTTTTACATCTTTTGTCTAGAACATTGGGGACAATGTTCGGATTAAGTGTAGGGAGGGTAAATTAGGATGCCTTAGAAACTAGAACTTCGCTTGATTTTTGTTTTGTTTAATAGTGAATGTGTAATAAAGCCAAGAGAAATATTGGTTAGGGCAATTTTAGCACCAAATTTAAAATTTTTTACAACATATAGGAGTGAAACTTTGATTTTAATAAGCATCTCATGGATAGGGAATTGTATGACTAGCACAAAAACCATACCACTCAAAAATTTCCACCCCAAATATGTGAGGTTCGCCTTTAGATCTTTAGGAAAAAGCATTCATTGTTAGTGCTTATGAGTGTACCGGTAGTTTATAGATTCTAGAACTTGCGTTTGTGATGCATACCGAGACCGCTAGTGAGACTACATTCATGTAGTTAGGATTGACTACATGATAAGAGGCATTAGGATTAACCCATTGTTTTACACATGTGTTTTTGTTATAATTACTTTGGCTACATTGGTCAAGTAATTCTCCCACACCCTTTGCGTTGTACCCATTTTTGGTACACGATACCCCTAGTACACCCCTCAGAGCCTATCTTTTCGTTTCGACCTTTAAGCATTTTACTTAAAGGAAGAATTTGTTTACACCCCACTTAAATGTACACCCAAATCGCCTTAGCCTACCTTGTGTGCACTCATCTTTAGTGCATTATTGTGACAACATTTGTTTAAACCCTTAGTTAATTATCTAATTGATTACATGGTTGCTAAGTCGAGTCATATCCTTGTACATATTGTTTTGGGACGATTGGGACTTATGGGTAAAGTACTAGTGTAATGGAGTAATGGGGAAGAACATCATTTATTACCCCCATATGTACGTTAATATTTTAAAGTACTCCAAATGTTTCGATTATCTTGATTCGAGTCATTAGAATAATTTTATGTAAAGTATGTAAAAGTTCAAGTGTAGGGATGGTACAAAGAATCCCAAGTGATGTATTGTTTTGGATGGTAGGGCAAGAGTGTATGCAAAAAAAAAAAAAAAAAAAAAAAAAAAAAAAAAAAAAAAAAAAAAAAAAAAACATACGGACTACCATCCGCCTCTATCTTTTATTTATGTTTTGTTTTGTTCTATGTTTATTAGTTCGTGATTAGTTTAAGTTGAGTCGAGTCTTGGCTTAGCAACGCCTCATTCTACATGTAATTGACCAAGATGATTGACTTGCCACCAGTAAAAATATCCTTATCCAACAAACCGTGTTTTCCTTATCCCTACACCTAACGTTATAACCCTTTGTAAAGACCTATTTGATAGTTTATCCTAGGTGCTTACACCAAAAGTGGTAGAGGCGTGATCCTTTCCCAAGCCTATGGTAATCTATTTTCTATGACAGGTAGTGAGCGATATTCTTCCATTTCCATTTATGATATATAAATTTACAACACCCGAAGGATGAGAGTATCCAAACACTTATTGTGAGGTGCTAGTGTATAATTTCCGTGCTTATTTTAACCAAGGTGGAATGATCATTTGTTGTAATTACTTTTATATTAATGTTAAATGACCCCTAACTTGTATTTTGATTGGTGGAAAAGCTCATTTGCTTGAGGACAAGCAAATCCCAAGTGTAGGGATATTTGATGAGACGAAAAGTGTACCGCTTTTAGGGGGTCATTTAAGCCCTAAATCGTATTTATTTGATCAAATATTGCCCTAAATCGTTCCTTTTGTCATTTTAGGTACTTTGGAGAAGAAATCTGGAAAAGGAAGCATTTTGGACGTTTTTGGAGCATAAAAGTGAAGAAAACGACAAAGTCTCAAAATCGGCTGGAAAAGTACCTGTGACGGCGTCAAGCCCCAGTGTGACGCCGTCAACCCTTGATAAGCCAGAGAGGATTTTGGAAGATTAAAGGGGGACGGCGTCAAGAAGGCCGTCAAGTGTTAAGTTAAAGAGAGACGGGCCAGAGGATTTTTGAAGGTGACGGCGTCAGGATCATAGACCTGACGACGTCAGATGATATAGAGTGACGGCGTCAAAGTATTCTTACACGAGAAGGAACCTTAGTGAAACCGCCACAAGTTAATCAAGACAATCACAACTCGCGCGCGGAGTAGCTGTCACTGTTTTGGCCATAAAATCTTCATACGAACTCGGATTTAGGTGATTCAAGAGGCCACGGAATCGGGACGAAAAGATCTACAATTTGGTGAAAAAGGGGAGCTGACGCCGTCACTTGTGAAGGCTGACGCCGTCAGATCGATGCGGACAGAAAATCAGCTATAAATACAACATCACAACTTCATTTTTTGTAAGCCCTAAACCCTAAGTCCGATTCTAGGGTTTAGGTAGGTGTTTTTCCAGCAACTTAGAGGGTTTCAATCACTTCATAAACATCAAATATTGGTTTGTTGATTATAACTTAATTATGTCTTTCATTATTATGGTTGTTTGCCCTTCATTGATCATGCTTTGCTAATTCACCTTGTGTCTACTTATGATTGTGTGAAACTTGTATATAATTAATTAGATCTTATTGATTCCTTGTTGATGTATGTGTCTATCGTCATCAATAAAGGTGTGACACTTCAATAGATCTTATTGGTTTAGCTTATAATTCTTGTTTCCTATTGTCTCTTGTTTGATTGGGTGATATCGATGTTAGGCTTAAGAAAACTGGCTAACCTCCTATACGGTAACTTGCTTGAACGTCTTAAGAAACATGAACCAATGCGTACTAGGTTTATTTGGTTGTATTTAATGCATGAGTGAATTCTAGTGATCCCATGTTAGGAGCTTCTTAGCCGGCTCGACATAGGAGTGAAGTAGGAGCTTATAGAGTTGGGGAAGTACGTACGCCACCCCACGAATGGTATTAAGGAATACAACCCGTCAATTAAAACAAGGTATGACAATTCAATAGGTAGAATTGGATAGCTAGCAAGGAGTAATACATCATAGGTAGATACGCTTCACTTCCCTTGTAGAACCCTAGTTTACTTTCCTGCACATTAGTTTAATTAGTAGCTTTTGGGTTAGTTGATTAGCAACTAATTCCGCCCCTTCTTCCAAAACCAGAGATTTTTACTTGCTTTCCATAAAATATAAAAATACAAAAAGAATCATCCCTCACCTTTAGACCTAGTTAGATTAATTTCAATCCTAACGAACACTATTCTTTGAGTTGAACGATCAATCCCCGGTACTTGCCACTTCACTATACTACAACGGTCAGGTACACTGCCTGGTGGGGATTGCAAACCTCTTGAGATCCCTCGAGAGGTAAAACCTTTTGCGAGGGCGCAAAACCACGCATCAATTCTCTTGACTGCAAGGTAAGAGACTAACATTCTAATATGGCTTATACACATCTAATTCAAGAAACACCTTGGTGTTGCAATTTACGTTATGTGAGAGCTTAGCTAGATTGCAACAACAAGGTAAATCTCCATGATTACGTGAGACAGTACATGGATAAATTTATAGTTTTTAAATTAGACACTTATTAGAACATGTGTCAATATGATAACAAGACTACTTCAATTTGAATATTTATGAATGCTTGAAATGACATAAATGAATGAAGTAATCTAATGCTACTTAAATTTGAAATTTGTGTATTTTTGGAATGACATAAACAAATGAAGTAATTGATTAACTTGAAATTGCTAATGAAACCAAATTGGTGGTGTTTATGAATACTTTAGTTAAATATGTTTATGTTTTATTGTAAAGTCACAAACATGAAGTCTTTTAACTGTTACAAGACTTATAATAAAGTAAGACGTTAACTTGTTATGTTAAGACATATACAAGAAGTCATTGAGTTGATCAATGATTTATAACGTATAGTGGAATTATAACAGTTTATGTTTTCTTGTTATGACATGGACATGAAGTGACTTGGTTAAAAGTACTTGTGTTATAAAGCATGCAATTGGCTTGGAAATCTTTTATATTATTAAGTTGACTTAGTTGGTAAATAGGTAAGCCAATAGATATATGGTGAAATACCACATGTTTATGTTCAGTTAGGAAAATCAAACTCTTGTTATATTGTTTGATTCAAGATAATTATATTTTCTTTTCTTCCAAAAGTTATCAAGGTTAGAAAATTGAGTATGGAATGAATATACTCAATAAGACTCCAAATTAGAAGATTAATAAGACACCATTTTGTTATGGAATGTGATGAATCACATCAAGTCTTAAAATGAAGTTATGAATTTGTTAAACTACTTATGAGTAGGTTATTAATAAACTAATGTCAGAAATTGTAATTGTGTTTTGTAATGTCCCAAAAGAGAACATTGTATTGTTGCTCTACTTGCTAAGTATTTATAGATAGTATTTTAATTACTAAAAGCAAGTGGGAGTTTTGATCTTGAAAAGATAAAATTACAAGATACATAATCTTCTGAAATGCACTAGTGAATATCATGATGAGGCTAAACATGTAAATGTTAAACCTCAAGATGATGGAATTCTCATTCATAGATCTGCAAGAATATTTCAGATATTTGATTAATATGCTGAGAAATATGAGTTACAGGATTATGGTAAACCTGATAATCATTATGATACATTACCAAATATTGAATTGGGTAAAGTACTTATGCTATGAATGTAAATATGCCGTCCATGAAGATAATCAATTTTTAGAAACTTGGTTTATCTTAGTTGTAAATAGTTAGACTATAGAATGAAGATGAGTTTCTTCAAAGATTTTAAATCTTTGTGTAGAAGTCATATGGACAATATTGTACACATATTTAATGCATGTAATATGACAAGATTATTAATCACACTTAAGCAATTAACTGTGATTGAATATTCTTTCCTAAACACAATAAATATATAAAGATTATGATTTTTATATTTAATGAAATTGACAATAGAACATTAAAACTCTTTCCTGAAAGATTACTTGTGCGAGGACGGTAAGTAATCAAAAGGAGTTTATGAATTCAAATAATCTTTGGAAGTTTACAAAATGCAATAATCCATGAATGGATAAATACATGCATCTAGGAGATTATTCTTATGTTTAATTATTAAATTCAAGTTTGATTTATAATTAAAATAAGATAATTTCTAAGTATTCCTGAAAGCTAGTGGGAGTGTTATGTTTATTTTCTTAAATTATATATTTTGCATAACATATAAGAAGTAACATTCCATATAAGTTAAATGTTAAGTCTTAGTTTGGAATGAAACTTTACTTGAAATATTTAAGAAGTAAAACATACAACCTTGAAATATATGTTTATTAATTTAAACATGTGCGGTAAATGTATCTAATAGAACATGATAAATCATTTAGAAAGTCTAAATGGATATGTAGAACATGAATGAAACCTAAGTCTGATTTGAGTATTTTTCATGTACATCATGTTATTAAATTGTTGTATCATGCTAGATTGCAAGATGATTTGACAACATTGATATCTAATTGAAAGTTGTTAGATAACTTGTGTAATGAATATTCTAATAGAATATGTTTGGACTTTGAATTACATTCCTCAACCTGGAATTGCTCCTAGATTCTAAGTATGAACAATATGTTAATTGTTGTGCAAATTGCCATACCAACAAACTTGAAAGTTTGGTAGACATCAAACATTACACAATAGATATTAAAGTTTACGGAGTTTTAAAGAGCATATTGTTGTTTGTATACAATGATGCTGGTTTAATTGAGATGACACTCAATACTAGTCATGGTGGGATTTCATCCTTGTTAATGGCTATGTAAACTAGTTGTTCTCACTAAGAGCATAGTTGCATAATACATTAAAGAATAGAATACTTTAAACTTTAAAATGTTTGGAAGTTTGATTATCATAAATTGGTGGCAGAGGATGTCACACACTTTATGAAGTATTATGTGGCAATATCAAATTATTTGAATGCACACATACAAGAACTTCACTAGTTGAATTCTTGAAATAAGTATTCTCAAAATTATGATAAATCAAAGTTGGTTGATTTATGCCTTGTCAACAAGTATGATTATCATCACTTGAGGCATAATTCATCAACTAGAGTTATCATGCATTGATCTATTTAGTATTTAGATAAAGGATGTTAAGCATTTATTATTTGTAATGAATTTAAGTACTTGGTACGTTTATTTTCATTAATAATAAATTGTGTCCTATATTTGCATATTTAATCCGTGAATAATTTAGTTATTCTAAATCGTCCGTTGTCAATTAATGATATGGGAATATCATTAAATTAAAACAAATCTGAGTTTTGGTATAAATACTTGATAGTATATTGATGCGCTGACATGCCAAATTCACATGATATTCAATGAATTGAATATAGGACTTATCCCAAACTATATGATTGTACTTTATGGATCTTATTATTAAGTAAATCATGAATAGTTATCCTCAGACTTGAGATACTAGATAACTGTCATGAATGTAGTGCATTTATGTGGAATAATTTAACGCTATACGTAACTGGTAGTCATAAGGATTGTTTTCAGAAGTGCTGCAAAGTTCATGAGTTTTGCTTGTAGTCAAGATAGAATTTGTTCATTCAAATTTATTTTGTAGTTTAATACCGCTGGGTCCCTCGTAGGGTTGACAAGATGTTTGCGTGGCCATGCCCAAGATCTCCCCTAAATATGTTCAGAAGATTTGGTATTCTTGCTTAATCACAAACAATGAGAAACAGAATAGTTGAATAAAGAATGAATTAGATCCTTACTCGAGTTGTACTAGAGGCATCGAAGTGTTGCTAGACGCTAACCGATGTGATCACACTATTAAAATATGTCCAAGTGGGAGGTGTTAGTTTTGTGGACATAAATTAGTAGATGTGTGTTATGATCGAACTCGAGATCATGGGATGACACACTTTACGTATGAGAGTTAAAGTTTAATAATTAAATGTAAAAGGTTATGCTTAATTATTAATTACATAAAACGTATAACGACCGTTAGTAATTAACGGACAATTGACTAATGACCGTTAAATAATAAAGGAAGGACTATAGATGGAAATAAGAGGAAAGAATGTTCCGGATCCCCTCTTGGGATGCTTGGCCGATCGGTGGGGATTGGGGTAGCCCAATACTACACCAACTTGTCCTCCAAGTATTCCAATCCTATATAAACAAACATAGGGGTCATTATTTGTTACTCTTGTACACTTAAGCTAAACCCGAAAGTTGTTTTCTTGTTCCTTCTTTCTTTGGCCGATCGACAAACACCCTTTATAGGGTCGATTGGTTTGGTTTTCCAAACTAAACGTTTTGTGTTCTTAAACCTAGCATTTACTTTAGCTTGTTAATAGTACGTGTGTACAAGAACGTGATTCAAACACACTATTGTTTGAATCTTGGATTGAATTACAAAACGATAAGGGGTAATTCATATAATCCATTTAAACCCTAATTAGGGTTCATTGATTGAAGAATTGCTTGAAATTGATTCTTGTTTTGTTAGAATCAAAAGGTACACATAATTTTATGTTTGGTTAATTAATTTACATGTTATATGATTCTATACGCTTCCGCATGTGTACCTGATGTTTATTGTTTATATTTATGATTTGTCATGTTATATAATTTCAACAACATAATCAGTAAAATTTTGGATAGGTGCTTTTGACATTTGTGCAGTCTCGACTCTCGACTAAAGAAATGATCTGGCTCAAAATCATATCAGAGCCAATTTTTGGTTGCCCGTACATGCAGTAAACCATTAAAATTTATCGTACCTCCAATCACCAATGAATTTAACTCCTTTACAACATGCGCATATTCACCCGTAACCATACTTTCGTTCACATGACTTGAACGCCAGACAACATGACCATCAACATGAACCTTTTTACCCGAAAGAGCTTTTAATACATTACCAGGCTGAATCAACAATGCATCTATTTTTCCTTTCTCCCACATTGTTTCCACCTATAAAATTTACCAAAAACATATATAATTTAATATACTGAGTTACAACCAAAGGATGTCACTAAACACTTGTTATTAATATCATTACTCAGTATATGTTTTGAGTTTTGAATCCAACTAACGAACTTATTGTAGGGAAATACCCACATCAAAAATTACAATAATATAATACAAGAAAATAGAAATTAGTAAATTAAAGTATGAACCTGGATTTTCATTAAACAAGAACAAAAGTAGACCAAACCGAATAGAGAACGAGATCGAGGCACGTGTTTGAAACGCTTTCCTTAAAACAGATTCGTCGTCTATTCGCCGTCCGTTTCCTAGGGTACAGCCATCGGAACAGTACGTTGCACTGCCAGATGTGACCTTATGCCTGAAATTTTCATCGAAGTGTATCTTACATGAAAATGAGAATGCACGTTTGTGTGTAGTTATCATAGTATGTCATGTTTCTATTTTTTGGTGTCTCTTATTCATGTTTAGAACTACAAGAAGGCTAGCATATATATAATACTAACTTGAAACATATGGTGTAATGACATGCATTAAATCGGTTTAATGGCCTTAAACACCCATCAACCAAATAATTAACTAGTTAATTGTTATAATGACCATTAACCGACTAATTAATTTGGTGTTACAAGTTTGACTCATGCAAATGATGTTCATAACTTGTTGTTCTAAACACCTTAATTTGAGAATAGATATCTCATTCAAACAAATTTACGCCAAAATTTCCAACAATCCCCCACATGAATGGAGATCGATTCGAAAACACAAAAATTTCAACAAATCCCCCACATGACTATAGGATTGATCCGAAAAACACACAAATTTCCAATGAAAATCTCAACAGCTGAATCCTACATAGGATAGGAAGGTTACCCTTTGAACCTTTGTTGTAGTCGATAATCACTCTTTATCACACTTTATGGGGCGTTTAAACAAGAGGATGAGATGGGACAAGATATGTATATGGATCGAATGATATAGAAGATAAATAGATGTTAAAGCTTTTCTTGTATTTCACATATAACACACAGTGAACCACTTCTCAAATGAGCCATTTGAGAAGCTTATATATCACAAGATATTACCCTAATGGGCCTTGTGTGGGCTTCGTGGACTTTAGCACTTGGATTGGGCTTTTACATATACACTTAGTCTAACATAAGCCCATATAATACAAAGTTCTAATACGTTTGAATGACCATCACTTTAATTACTAAAATTAAAGCTAACAATCTCCCCCTAAGGGATGGTCATTCAAACTATGCACTACGTGATTAGATATTTAGACTTCAGGGTCTTGAACTTTGTGATTCTTTGTACCTTCATGCATTGTGATCTTCATCATATCGTCTTTTGGATTGTTCTTTGCCTTGATCAACATCTTCATGTATTTACAGCGTCTTTTCTTCCATTGTAGATGTTGAGACATACGATGATCGATGGACTTTCTTCAGTACCTGCATAAAACAGTTAGCAATAAATCGTCCAGCTCTTCCAGGTTCAGATCTCATTATGACACTTACAACTTATGTCCTTTTTGGCGAACACAAGTGTATTTTATTGGAAGTGTTCCTAAGAGATCTTTGATGAATCTCATGGCTCTAGACTTAATTATGTGCGTTTTGGTTTTAGATGTCGGAGGCATGGAGCAGAGTGCCACCTTTTCAATATCAACACATCTCGGAGTGAGAGGTCAATAGATTATGTATTGATCTCCGTGAGAAATGAAACAAATATCTTTTAAGAGATATCTGAGTGGCTAGGAGGGGTTTTTGCACCGCGTCACTGGGTCCATGACGTCTTGTCTTCAATATCAGTATCACCTTAGTAAGTACCGATAGCATATGTATTGACCCGGTTTCTTTCCTAATTTTTCATGGAGGGCTATTTCTTTTCACCCTTACAAAAACTTTTCTTTTTCATTCTTCAACCCCTTCTTTCTCCTTTCTCATTTGCTCCTTTTTTCAATCTTACCTAAGGACTTCTAATTCTAGACTATTGGAATTGTCCTTGGGTAGATCCCTCCGATTCTGGCGGATCATTAGACATTACCTAACCATAATCACCTTATTACACCATGATTATCCTAGATTTGTTGATCGCATGCCATAAAACCATTTGTGAAAATCTCTCAACATGTTTATGAGAAAACACATTTAGATCACATTGAGAGTTTTACATTTTTGTAACACTCCCCCTTCACATGTGCTCATGCATTTTTGAAATAATTTGCACATGTTGGGTAGAGTTCGCACATTTTGAAATGATCGATTTTCGATGAACATGACCTTCGCGAGACACGCTTACATCACTAGGTAGACTAGCTTGAAATTATTACCCGTCCCGGTCATATTCAATGATCATCTCTCGAATTGGTACATTCTACTCAGACAAGTCCTTTGCGAGACACGCTTGCATCACTGAATAAATTCAGCTTGAAATTATTACCCGTCCAGGACATGTCTTTTCAATTGCTGACATTTAAGCTTCGTCAATTCGATGGTTAATCTGAGTCTTTCTGATGAGCTCCTTTGAGATTCGAACCATGATCACATTTTAATCCCATTTCTCCCCCTCAAAAATAGCATTTCAATGGTATTTTTGATACCGTTTGATTAACATCATTGTTTTTGGAAAGCTAATAGGGAGAAACGATTTTGCATGAGCTTTTTTGGAACAAAATTGTTTTGATCTACTCCCCCTCAAAACTTGCATTGGTTGTGACATTTTTGTAAACTTTGGAGCAAGTGGGGAGTAACGATTTGAAAAATCTTAAGCAAAATTTTTGAAAAGATTTGAAAAACCTTTTGAAGAATATTTGAATAAAATTTTGCTTAAGATTAAGAAGTTTAGATTTGAAAAACTTTGCATGAAAACTTCTTATCTTTTAGGATTGTTGCAATAAAGCGTACAACAGGGTCCTTTCTTTGAAAAACGGGTTATGCACTGCTATGTGTACATAAGCCAAAACGTTGAAGTCCGGGTTGTAAGCTGAAATACTTACAAGCCATTGATTTTTAGGATAAGTGCTCGAAATTTTTGATGAAGCACTTTCCTTTCTTTGAAGCTCGGGTCCGAAACTGAGTTGTTCCGAAGCCATTAAATTAAGCGCGGGTTCCGTACTGAAATGCACGAAAGCCATTGGGTTAAGCTCGGGTTTCGTACTGAAGTATACGAAAGCCATTTTGACCAGATTAGACAACAACTTTTGGAACCCATTTGAGCACTGCACCAACGGGTTTAACATGTTTTGCAATCCATTTGTAAGTTGTGTCAATCTGATTCAAAGAAGTTGAATTCCAACGAGGAATGAAAACTGGTTTTCCATTTGGAAATAACACTCGCGGAATCAACGGTGATTTAAAATCCTTTTTCAAAGCAGAGTCATTCTTGGTTTGTAGCGGAAGTTTTTCAGATTTTGAAGGACTTTTCTTTGGTCTCCACACTTGCCTTACCCGTGTAAAGCGAGATTGTGGAGTTTGAAATCTTGAAGTCTCTTCATGAGACATGTTTGACCTTGAAAGCTTTAGAGGAGTAGGTGTTTCAGAAAATCGTGGTTTCTTTGAAAACTTCCTTCCTTTTTGCAAAGAATAGGTTGTAAACTGGGAAACCTTTTTCGAAAATGGTTTTGAAGATTCACCCGTGTAAGTCTTCTTCGAAACACTACCCTCTTGGGGAAACTTGTTTGAAACAGGAGATTTGCCTTTTGATCGATTGAGAGCGTCAAACTTTGCTTTTAAGGCATTGTATGACATTCGCAAATCATTGTATTCTTTTTGAAGAAGATCTTGGGATGCTAATTTAGATTCCAAAGAAGCAATTTGTTTCAAAAAATGATCTTTTTCGGCTTTTGAATCATCCGTTTTACGAGCCAATTTCCGTTCGAAAACAATATTTTCTTTTTCAAGTCTTTCAAAATATGTTTCGAATTTGTTCGTTTTGTTGAAAAGATCAGTTTTTGCATCCTCAAGATCGTTTGTTCGTTGAGCTAAAAGTGTTTCAAGCTCAAGCACTTTTGTTTGAAGCACATGGTTTGCGTTTTCCATTTCAAAATCTAAAGAATTAGAATCAAACAGAGGATTTGGATAGGAAACTTTTGTAACTTGAGGCTTCAATACTTCAGACTCCTTTTGTTTCGTGTTTGATTTTTGATTCAGAACACGTGAACGTTTGATTGAATCAAACAGGTTTTTGTAAGTCTGTTTCAAATGCTCATTTTCCTTTTGTAATGATGCCACAGCATGTTCCAATTCAATATTTTTTGTATCAAGTTCATCCAAATCAAACTTGATATTGGCATCATCACAATTTTCTTCAAAAATCTTTTCCTTTTCAGAAGAAGCAATTCTTTTTGACAATTCTTCTTTGACTTCAGCTACTTCATTTGAAAGTTGAGTGATTGTCCTTTTGAGACAAAGATTTTCAGATTTCAAAGAAGATGTTTGTTCAAAATCCACATTCTCATACGCAAGGCTGACAGACACCGATTTGAATGACTCAATTTGATTTGTGAAAAATTCTTTTTGAATATCAAGTTTTAAGCATTTTTCATCAAATTCATCTTCAAGAGAATGAACGTACTTTAAATCTTCTCTCATTTCAGTGACAAGAAATTTTTCAAAGTGTTCAAAACTGAAATTGATATTTTTTACAAGAGGTTCAATCTCATCTTTTAGTAACTTACAGACTTCCCCTTTTAGCCAAGAGTCTGATAACATGTGACGACTGTAGTCACGATCGGTGTATTGTTGTTTCGACCAAATGACCTTTAACGTGTGCTCAATGTGATTTTTAAGATTACAAAACTGTTTCCTTGCTTTATTTTGCCATAAATTAGCATCATAAGTAGCAAGTTGAACTTCTTTGAAAAATCTTTTCACATTTGTGTCTTTTCTTTTCAAAGGTGGTTTTGGTATTTCTGACAATTGTATACAACCATACACAAAGCCTTGGTACGAGAGTGGACTTTTTCTTTGTTTGACTTTTAAGCGTTTTTCCTTTTCCAAATTTTCATCTTCTTCTGACATGAACAGAGCATCAGTTGGCAAAAATTTATGTTCCACCTGATCTGTATTTTCAAAACCAATTCCTGATTTTCCCTTATGAACTTTCTCAGCTTTAGGAATCATCATTTGAAGAGTTTGAGCACTTTGGTCTGTTTTCGAAGTTTTTCTTCAAGATTGTTTGCACGTTTTAAAACCTCTTGATTTTCATTTTCAAGTTTTGTATTAACAATCTTAAAATTTGAAGTGTTTTCCTGAAGCATTGAGTATCTCATTTTTAATTCAACGTTCTCTTTTAAAAGTGCTTCGATCTTTCTGTTGGCGGGGCCCATATTTGCATTCAGATTTTTAATGGAAAGTTTTTCACGTGAAAGGGCCTCGCGACACTCAACTTCAAGTTCTTTATTTCATTTGAGAACATCTTCATTTAGTTTCTGAGCTTGAGATTTAAGTTCTGAGATTTGAACGTCTTTGTAATGTGTTATTTTCTCAAAATCTTTTTTCATTTCTTTAAATCCCTCAAGCTCTTTGGACAATGAGGCATTCGTTTGCTTAGCTTTACGATTGTCCTCTTTACATTTTTCAAGTTCATTTTTGAAATTATCGATTAAAGTAGCAAATATGGCATGATCTTGATCATGAGACGATCCATCCTGGGCAGGCTCACCTCCATTAGGATCCATATCTGGGGTTGTGGGAGTGATATTACTATCAAACCTTTGCTCCACATATGTGTCACTGATGGACTCAGGATGCGCAGGATGTGTCTTGTCATGAACAAACATATTCTCGAACAAATCAACATTATCATTATCATGTGAATGTTGTACCGTAGCCAATATTGCTATGTCAGATGAAGATTTGATATTGTCAGCTTCAGTATCCCAAACAGCTTCATTCCTGTGTGTACCATCAGCATCCGAATCGTATCTTGGAGTGCTGCTTTCAACATGCTGTTCTGAAGATGTGTTTGTTTCCGTGAAGACCAAGCTAGCATCAGATGTTGTACCCTCATCGACCTTTTCTTCTTCTTTGTTTGCCTCTTTCTCATTCACCTCTGTTTCCTTTAATAGCACTTCTTTTTCAATCTGCTCTCTTTCCTGCTTCAGCTTCTCCATTTCAATTCTTTCCCGTTCTTTCACTTTCATTTCTTCCCGCATCTCTATTACATGAAGTGATCTTTTAGTAAGCACCAATTCCAGTGTTCGCATTCGACTAAACAACTGATTTCTAAACGTTTCCACGTCCACGTATCTGCTGACGCATTTACTCCATATTTCTCTTGTTGATTCATAATCTGGAGAATTTTTGATTCCTCTGATATGAAAGTCGAGAAACCATTTAAGCTGCGTCTGGAGCGCTTGAAAGGCTTCAATGCAGTCACTTCCTTGTTCTATTTGGTTCTCTATTTGAGATATGTTGTGCAGGAGTTTCTCTCTGAATTTTTCAAAATTGATTTCAGATCCGAAGAGTCTTCAAGATATTTGATGGAATAAATATGGACTCAACATTGGTGATGTTGCTTTAGAGATTGTCACACATTGACTCTTAACTCCTTGAAAGTGCATTAGACAACGTTCCTTCGTGATGTTTTGCACAACTGGAGACATCTGTCCCGCTTGAGAACTTGATTCCATTTGCTTGCGGTGTGATAAAGTTGATTCAGGATCTTTGCAACGAAATAGGAGATGTTGTTGTTGAAGGTTAAGTTTGGTTGTTGTTGTGAAGTCTTGTTGTGTTGTTGGTGATCGTTGAAGTTGCAGTTTATATAAACGAAACAAATTTAAATAAAGTTACAAAATCTGATTAGAGTATAATTAAGACAAAGTCAAAAGTTTACAATTTCGACAAAGGTTATGTAAATTACAATTTAGATAAAATGACAATTTCTATAGAAATTTCAATTTGACCAAAATTTAGATAAATTATGGAAAAATGTCAATTTAGATAGAAATATATCCAATTTATATAAATTGGCAATTTATATAAAAATCTAACACTCTTATACAAGAGGGTAGATATCCGTTTGTCGAAGTATTTCACACTCTTATACAAGAGTTAAAATACCGAGTTCACTTTTGAGTTGACGAAATTACGTTCGAATCAAATCCTTAAAAGTTATTTAACTTTGAAATTGTTTCACTGAAGTACGAGGGCCAAAACAGCCAATTCTGAAACTTCTCTAAGGCTGCTGGAAAGTACAGGCACTGAAGTTGCCAACTCTGAAAATTGCATCAATTGCGAGACAAAATGGCCAATTGCGAAATACTCCTGAATTGCGAGATAATTAGCCAATTGCGAAAGACACTATGTGAATTGCGAGGCCACAATTGCGATAAGATGCTCCAATTGCGAGAGCAGCACTTCAATTACGAAAGCAGTTGAATTGCGAGACAAGTTCTGAATTGCGAGACCCCAATTGCGATAGAAGTATCAATTGCGAGTCCCCAATTGCGAGAGCAGTGGAAATGCGAGAGGCAGCAGTAATTGCGAGAAGGCAGCAGTAATTGCGAGAATTTCAGCTCTGATACCACTTGTTGTAGTCGATAATCACTCTTTATCACACTTTATGGGGCGTTTAAACAAGAGGATGAGATGGGACAAGATGTGTATATGGATCGAATGATATAGAAGATAAATAGATGTTAAAGCTTTTCTTGTATTTCACATATAACACACAGTGAACCACTTCTCAAATGAGACATTTGAGAAGCTTATATATCACAAGGATATTACCCTAATGGGCCTTGTGTGGGCTTCGTGGACTTTAGCACTTGGATTGGGCTTTTACATATACACTTAGTCTAACATAAGCCCATATAATACAAAGTTCTAATATGTTTGAATGACCATCACTTTAATCACTAAAATTAAAGCTAACAACCTTCCCTTATGAAATATACTTAGCCTACTAGCTGCCAGTAGAACTCGATGTCTTTGAACTGATCTGCTATTTATATAGATGACAATATATGTTCACACATGACTCTCCCTGACATAGTCAATCCTCATAGTCATGTTCGTTATGGTCATGAACACTAGCTTGGTTCTGCGAGAGCTTTTAGAAATTGCGCCCCCACACATTTCCCTTCGAAGCGACCCCACTTCTCTCCCACATAGGTGATTCCAATTGAATTATTAAAAGCGATAAGCTTATCCTCATATAGTCACTTTTATAGGAATGGACTAGGAAGTTTACTAACTCCCTTATATAGATGGAGAATTGATTACCCCCCACCACAGTGACCTCCCTTGGTTTATACAATTAGGTTGTCCTATTGAACCCAGATCTTGGAATCTCCAGTCAGCTGGGTTAGGTTTTCCTTCATATAAACTTTTCTAGGGCTTAAGTCCCATTCCTCTACACGACTCACTCTCTTCTTAAGTCTTGTATAAGCGGATCCGCATTGTTATCATTTGACTTCACATTTTCCAAAGTAATAACTCATGTTGAGAGTAGTTGTCGTATTGACATAATATGTCTTGACTCACCATTATACGTTGTGGTATAAGCTTTGCCAATTCTTTAATGGCAACCACATTGTATACAACTACCATTCTAAGAGCGTTGGTGTGTCATCTTCTATTAACCGTAGACATGTTGTCTCTTATCTAAATTTATCTATCGTGATAAAATCAGAATTCGTCATTGACCTAGCTATATTTATGTCTAGAAGACGTCTAAATATGGTGGTCATTTCAAGAGTGTATACATAGCCATTCATGATTTGAAATCAAACGGTCATTAATAAAATTAATTACCCATCAAATAGTTGTTATGTATTGCTCTAAACAAAACTGTAACTGTGGTTCTCTCCAATAATTCCTGAGTATTCCACATGGGTAACACCTCCATTTCTATTTTGAATAGATGTTGATTGGTGTCATTTGAACTCTAGCTGGGCCAGAATCCCCCACATTGAATTTATCTCAAGAATCTTGTAGAAAGGGTTCTCCCTTTCAACGTCAATCTCGTTTAAGAGATACTCTTTTGAGCATATGATACGAATAACTTTAGTAATTTGTCACTACACAAGTTTCATAATTGTGTATACATTCTTTGAATGTTTGAGTTTAATTATTTTCCATATCATAATTATGAATTTTCATGTCTAGCATGCTATAGACAAAGGAATCAAGCATATGAACAGAAGATGCATCATTCTGATTATTCATTGCTTCGTCTACTAACATTCTTCTATAAAACAAATTATTTATGAGATTCAGTCACCACCTTAAACCAAAAACATAGGTACTTGTGTAAAGCCTACACATACAACATGTCTCTCAAATTCACTTGAGATCATATAAACATATGTAATCCCAATTTTATATGATCATGATCACAAAATATCAACATGTAATCATTCCTCAAAATCAAAATATGTCCGGTGTGAGATAATGGACAATAGCTCACTTTGAATGACAATTACGCCATTTAAGTTAGTTAAATAAACTAGCATAAATTATCGTTATAAATATGTGTGAGCTCTCTTGACATTTCACCATGTCTTAACGGTTATCATATGCATATCTATCACTATGACAAACCGTTAGATCATTAGCAACATGAGTTGCAATAAGTCGTAACTATTATTCATTTCCTTTAGAATAACAAATAGTTTGGTTATTTGCAATAATGTTCACAACACAATAATTGCAACATCCAAACTTTCTAATACTTGATACAGAATCAAGCAATTTGTATCAACGTTCAAAAACCAGTTTTGTGCATAAATAACTCAGCAACCAAATTGCCCTTTAACGTTACTTTGCAACACATAATTTCAGCAACCAAAAAGAAAATTTTTTGCATAAAATTATAGTAACAAACAGCCTTTTAAAGGTACTTTTCTGCACAAAATTCAGCAACCAAACAACCAAATTTCTGCATAAAAATTCAGCAACTAAAATGCCAATTTTCTGCATAAAAATTTTAGTACCAAACAAACCTTTAGTGGTACTTTCCTGCACAAAATTCAACAACTAAACAACCAGTTTTCTGCATAAAATTCAGGAAATGAACATTTCTTCACAAGTTCAGAAAAATTCAGCAAAGGAGAATTTCCAGCACATTTAATGTTTGTGCACAGAGTTCAGCAACTAACCATCATTGTAAAACTGAAATATGCACTCTATTTCAGCTAATTAACAACTTGTATACATATATTTATGTTATAACCTTTTTGTTACAAACACTATGCATTAAAACAAACAGTTCTGTAATGACAGAAGCTGTTACAAAAAGGTTTTTGGGGGCTGTTTGGATGTAAAACAAGTTATGGGGTTGTTTGGATATAAACAAGCTTAAGGAAGCTGTGTAAATATAACACATTAGGGGCTGAAACATAAGGCTTGGGATTTTTTTTTTATTTAATAAAAAAAAAAATATGTGCATAATGATTCCACCACAAAACAGAATACAAGTTACATCAATATATTTAGTTCTTTCCTAAATTCTACATATCGAACCAACATATATTCATAGTACAAGTGATATTTCTGCACCAAAACCTGCACATATTATTTGTTAAAAAACTAGGCTGAATCTTAAACGAAAAAAGGCTGTTTGGACATCTCCAAACTAACTAGGGGCTGTTTGTACATGAGAGTTATAAGGGGTTGTTTAGACATACGTCTTAAGCAAAATTAGCACACAAATTTAAGAACCTTCTAAACAAAATTTATAGAATATCCTCACAGAAACTGTTACTAGAAAATTCGGACAGAACTGGATTTTCAAAGACAATATAAGCAAAACGTCTAGGCTGAAGTACATTTTTAAAGGTATGTCCAGAATTTCTAGAAGACAACACGCAACCTACTTTTAACACACAAAATGCAATAAAAAGCTTTTAAGTTTGCTCTCAAATTGCAGGCCAAAACCGTTTAAAAAATTGTTTCAAATATTGTCATCGGGTAATGTATTTAGAAATTGTTTGAAGTATTGTACCTTTTTTCCTTTTCTGATTGAACAAAGGCGAAATAATCCGTTTTAAGATTGTAGAGAAATACCCACATCAGAAATTACAATAATACAATACAAGAAAACAGAAATTAGTAAATTAAAGCATGAACCTGGATTTTCATTAAACAAGAACAAAAGTAGACCAAACCGAATTGAGAACGAGATCGAGGCACGTGTTTGACACGCTTCCCTTAAAACGAATTCGTCGTCTATTCGCCGTCCGTTTCCCAGGGTACAACGATCGGAACAGTACGTTGCACTGCCGGATGTGACCTTATGCCTGAAATTTTCATCGAAGTGTATCTCGCATGAAAACGAGAATGCACGTTTGTGTGTAGTTATCATAGTATATCGTGTTTCTATTTTTTGATGTCTCTTAGTCATGTTTAGAACTACAAGAAGGTTAACATATATATAATATTAACTTGAAACATATGGTGTAATGACACGCATTAAATCCGTTTAATGGCCTTAAACACCCATCAACCAAATAATTAACCAGTTAATTGTTACAATGACCATTAACCGACTAATTAATTTGGTGTTACAAGTTTGACTCATGCAAATGATGTTCATAACTTCTTGTTCTAAACACCTTAATTTGAGAATAGATATCTCATTCAAACAACTTTACGCCAAAATTTCCAACACTTATAACATAGCTTCGTCTAATGTCTAACGAATTTATAATATACATAAAGCAATCATGTTTATAATCATCCATAATTCTCTTAAACCCGTTATGGTCTGCCCTGCAAACATAGACGGAACTTGGATGAATTTGTTGGGAGGGCCGAGTGCTATATCAGTTAATTTGGGATGGTCAAAATTGTATTTCCTTTAAGTAAATATAAGTAAAACCCCAAAGTTTTGGGAGGGCCGTGGCCCTCCCCGGTCTCCATTAAGGTCCGTCTATGTGTATAAAGATGAAATTAGTTATGCGATGTATAGTAGGTATATAAAAATGAATGTTTATAAATCTGTATCAACATTGATCTTCTAACATATGGACGAGATGAACTTTTGACATCTTTGGTGAGTCTATACTTTCTATGTAAGCTGCATAATGGGTTCATGAGTAATCGGTACCCATGGCTGATGGCTCAAGCCATGGCCTCCAGATGGAGTACACGACGAATGTAATATTTAATGGGCATTCATTTTTAATTAAGTAAGATGCCAGTTTAGATAAGATTTTGTATACGTGTTTACTATCGAGGATTATTGAGTTTTTATTGACTTTTTATTGAGATTGGACATTTTGTATACGTGTTTATTTATTATTGAGTTTTTTTTCTTTTTCTTTTTTTTCTTTTTTTTTTTAATTATTTTGGGTTAGAAAAATAAGAGGTTGAATTGAAAGCGTGTTTGATCATATATTTAAAGGTACGGACATTAGGTTTTTTTTTTATGCATTTAGTTTTTTAATGTAATGTGTATTTTTTTAATGTAATGTGTGTGTTTTTTTTTAATGTAATAAAGTTTATTTTAGTTATATTGTGTATGTTTTATCATATGTAAAAAAAAAAAAAAAATAATAAAATAAATGGACGACGGCACCACGTTTTCTGGTGCCGTGGGTACCGCCCAGAATGTGGTGCCGTGAGATTTCTGGTGCCATAGAGATTTTTGCTGACGTGGCAGGGAATTTTGAGCCATGGCACGAAGCCATGTCTCCAGGGTACCCAGTGCTCTAATGGGTTCATGAGCACATTTTAAATAATGAAATTAATAAATTGATGATGCAGATGATTATGAAAGAAAAACCGGATTAGGAAAATGGGGTTTTAAGGTATTTTGTTGTTGTGAGGGGGTGTTGAATCAATATTTTTATCATTAAACAACATGAATTACGTGTTTGGGTAAACTAATTGAAAAGTAAACGTTCTCAAAAACTACACAAGCTATTTATAAAATTTCAAAATTAGTAATAAATATAACGAGTTTGGGAGGATTTGAACCAGGACCATGATTTTTAATTTTTAAAATAATAAATTTTCATCCCAAATTAATTGTTTTCGGTCAAAAAAATATACAATTTAAGACAAACATAATCACGCTTGATTACTTATTTTTTTCTTTTTGCAAAATCACAAATTTCACTAAACAAAATAATTGTTGTCTTTTGCATTAAAAATTGTACTAATAATTTCAAATAAGGTTTTAGCAGTTGACGATTAATTTTGGTACCAAAAAAGATAGTTGAAATTTATATTCAATGACAACCACATGGATCATTCTTGTAAATTACTCAAATCAAAATACATAGAAATATATTGTATAAAAAATAAGTAAATTACATAATTCATCCTTGTGATTATACCAAATTACCGCTACAGTCACTTGATTTTTCTTTTTTTTTTGATCATCTTTATCTTAATTTTTTTTTAGAAAAGCCATCATATAAAAACGAAACACCACAAAAAGTTACAAAAAAGGAGCACCCTTGCATACAACAAGCTGCTTGAAGCAAGGGCCCCACAAACAAAACCCACATGTGCTACAATACAACCTAAGACAGAAACCAAAAGAGAAACAAGACTAAAGGCAAAATGAAACACAAGGACAGTAGACACAAATAAAAATGGGAGTCACCCAGGCACATTATGCAGAAAACTAAAAATGAGCATCCAACATACTGAACCTGAACCTCCTGCTTGGACACTCTCACAGAAAGATACCAACTGAGTTGGCATAAGCTGAACACTGAATTGGATGATACTGGATCAATATTGCAGACGACATTTTATAGGATCCCGAAGCCATAATTGCCAATCTAACTCATGTTTCTTTTTCGTCCTTCTTACGATCCACTCGTAACTCTTAATTTGAATATCTTGAACAATTTTGTTTGTACTTGAAACTTTCCCTTTAAAAATTCGCATATTTCTTTCTTTCCAAATGTAGTATCCGGTAGTCCAAATAACCGCTTGCCAAACACGAATTCCATGACTAGGAATATTGACGTTACCATTCAACGAAAATATTTCATCAATGGTGAATGCGTTGACATTCCCAATCTTCCACCAACCAAAAATGTTTTCCCACACATTCATCGCAAGATCGCACAGCACCAAGCTATGGTTACATGATTCCACCACACTATTACAACACGGACATAGTAAAGTATCCAAGTCGATACCTCTTTTGTCAAGTTCCTCCCGAACCGGAAGTCTTCCTTTTAAAGCTCTCCAAATAAATATGCACACTTTCTTAGGTACCCACTTATTCCACAAGGTTTCTTTTGCGCTATTCTCCACCCGTAGAATTTTCCCCTCCACTATCTTTGACAAGGTTTTTACCGTAAATCCTCCATCATCTTGTAACGTGCACCTCCATCGGTCCCTACAATCATTAGAAACAACAACATTTTGCAATATCACTGATAACTCTTCAAACTCTTTACAGACTCTTCCTCTAAGATTTCTAACCCATTCCCATTCCCAACACCAAGCATTATCTACCCATTTCCCTTTTTCCGCCACCCTACCCTCCTTTCTACTATCTAAATGGTACAATCTAGGAAACCTATCACATAACATAATGTCTCCAACCCATTTATCTATCCAAAAACCAATATCACTACCATTACCCACTACTCCTACAAACGATGATGGAAACTCTATACCTAAGTCAATCATCTCATTGCCTATTTTAATGATGTTTCTCCATACACTCCCACTGCTCGACGCCCTGCCCAACCCCCTAGCATCACTAAACCCGCCACAAACACCGTAGATACTTATAACCTTAACCCATAATGACTCTCCTTCCTCCTTGAATCTCCACCACCACTTACCTAGAAGTGCCAAGTTTTTTGCTCTTAAGGAGCCGATATTTAACCCCCCCCCCCCTCCCCATGTGAGGCTAGAATAACATCCCATTTAACCCACGCTAATTTTTTACCCTCGCCCATCCCTCCCCAAAAAAACTTTTTACGAATACTCTCAAGTTGTTTTATCACACTCAAAGGCACACGGAACATCGAAAAATAATACAATGGTAAGCTTCCTAGAACCGATTTAACGAGAGTTAGACGTCCCCCAAAGGACATCGATTTTGCTTTCCACTCGGCCAAGCGATTTTTAAACTTCTCAATGACGGGTCTCCAAGCTCCAATACGACTCATGTTTTCTCCAATTGGCAAACCCAAGTATGTAAAAGGAAGCTCTCCTACGCCACATCTCAACCATCTCGCCATTTCACCTATTTCCGTATCATTAACCCCAACCCCATAAATCTTACTTTTATTTAAATTCACTCGTAACCCGGACACCTCCTCGAAACATTTAAGAATGCACATAAGAGACCTTGCATTATCCTTACTCCACTCGCCTAAAAAAATGGTATCATCCGCATATTGGAGATGAGATACCACCACGTTATTGTTTCCCACCTTTACGCCCCTAAAAATACCCTTTTCGACCGCCTCACTAACCATGGCATTTAAACCTTCCGCCACCAAGATGAACAAAAAAGGTGAAAGAGGATCACCTTGTCTAACTCCTCTTTCCAAACAAAATTCATCCGTAGGAGACCCATTTACTAATATTGACATCGTAGCTGACGAGAGACAACTTTTCACCCAATTGCACCATCTCTTACCAAAACCCATTCGCTTCATTATATCTAATAAGAATCTCCAATTTATGCTATCGTAAGCTTTCTCAAAATATACTTTGAATATTAACCCTCTTTCTTTTTTTCTCTTTAGCCAATCCATCACTTCGTTTGCAATTAGGATTCCATCAAGAATAAATCTCCCTTTTATAAAAGCATTTTGTACTTCGCCGACCACTTTACCCACCACTTTCTTCACTCTTTCCGCTAGTATTTTTGCAACTATCTTATAATAGCATCCAATAAGGCTAATGGGTCGAAAGTCCCCGAGCCCAATTGGGTCCGCCACCTTTGGAATAATAGTTACAAAAGAGGCATTACATCCCCTCGATATCTCCATTTTTTCCCAGAACCATTTAACTGCATTCAGTACCTCCGGTTTTATAATCGCCCAAATTTTTTTAATGAACTTGAAATTGAAACCATCCGGCCCCGGAGCTTTATCTCCCCCACACCCACAAATTGCATCCCATATTTCCTTTTCAATGACTTCTTTCTCCAATAACTGTGCTTCTTCTGCTGAAATCTTCTCGACTCTATCACTACAAAAGATTGGACGTGTCGCCGTTCCTTCTGAAAATAAGAATTTATAGTGTCTCGCTACTTCTTTTTTAATCAAACTAGGATCCTCACACCACACCCCGTTGACCATAAGACCTCTGATATTATTTTTGTTATTTCTCCTTTTTACATACGAGTGGAAAAACTTAGAATTTTCGTCGCCTTCCACATTCCATTTGACCCTTGCTTTTTGTCTCATCATGCTAACCAACTCCCTTTCCTTTTCAACCCATAACCTCCTCGCTTCCAACCAAACTGCTCTCTCACTTTCATTCAAGGATCTATTTTCCGCCTCTAATTCCCACCTCATCGCCTCTTTTTGATGTCCTTCTATTTTCTCCCTAACCGTTCCAAATCTTTCTTTGCTCCATTTCTTGACCTCGTCTTTAACATTTTTGAGTTTGTCTCTAAATATACAATCTGGACGTCTGCTTCTAGTACTTTTTTTCCATGCACTTTCCACAACTTGCTCAATATCCATTTCTTCCAACCAAATGTCAAAAAATCTAAACGGCTTGGGCCCAAACTCCATCTCCATATCTTTCAAGACTATAGGACAATGATCTGATAATTTCCGATCTAAAGCCACCACCGAAAGGTTGCCCCATAAACTATAAAATGCCTCATTCATCAAGAATCGATCCAATTTGCTAAATTTAATACCGTCATCACTAACTCGAGTAAATTTCCGACCTCCCATTGGAACCTCCACAAGCCTTGCATCATTGATGAACTCATTGAAATCATTCATCTATCTAACATTAATTTGAGAGTTTAATCTATCGTCACATCCCCTAATCACATTTAAATCCCCAAAAATACACCAAGCACCACCCATTTTTTCCAATAATCCCGCAATCCTCCCCCAAAGGGAAGCTTTTTGAACCTCGACATGAGGTCCGTAGATACACGCTAAAAATACCTCACCCACTTTACCTTTCCATTCACCTCTGATAGCTACAAACCTCTCATCACCCATTGCTTCCTTACATGTAAACGTGCTCGAATCCCACATTAACATAATACCTCCCGAGCTTCCATTGGCTGGTAACTGAGTGAAACCGCACCCCCTACCCCCCCACAACTCCTCTACCCAACCCTCTTCCACCAACCCAGTCTTCGTTTCTTGCAGCCCAATGACATTCGGGTGTTCATCTCGAATAATAGAGCTAACCCACCCTTTTTTCCCCGCTTCACCTAGACCTCTTACATTTAAGGATATAATCTTCATAAAAAGTTACTAAAGCGAAACAAAAACAATACCTGCCACTTCCAAACTCACTGCATATTACCTACTGTCCCATTCTCTGCTTCATTATCTACGATGTTCACCCCTCAAAAGAATATTAAAAAAAGAAAAAGAAAAAGAGAATAGAAATCTGTTTAAATTAAGCAGTATATCAATTTATGGGATATATGCAAATATCGTTTCTCCCAATAAGCATCATATATATTCAAACGATTGTCGCACAACTTTAAATCAATAGTTCGAACTTCAGTTGAAGGCTCTGGAGTTTGTTTCAAAGTGGGTTTCGATCTTGGAGGTAAATCTTTAACTGTTTTATAACAAATTCAAGTGATCTTAACCGATTTTGAGCTAATCGAGCTCTTTGGAGTTTAGTATTTTTTTTAAGCTCGAGTACAAAATACGAGCTCAAAACAAATAACAAGATCATCTTGAATTTACAAAGGCTCGACTTAATGTCTTATGGAGCTTTGTTGAGCCTTATATAATATGAATTTGTATGCTTGAGTATATTTATGGAGCTTTGTTGAGCCTTATATAATAGTATTTTTTGCCATATGTTTTTCAGTTGTGGTCAAGTTGTGTCAATATTTTTGTATATATTCGACTTAAGTTTATTAATCAAGAGTTAGGATGAAGTTCAATTATGAATTGACAAACATCAATTTTAGGGATAAGATTAAGATATGATGTTTATAAGTTCGAGCTTTCATATGTATGTCTAATTAATTCCAACACGAGTTTTTGTTTTCTTCGAGATACAACATTATAGCTCATAATTTATATACGTCTTTGTAAGTTGATTCATAAATACTTGTATGTATAATAAGATCTATGAAAATCGTAGATTCTTACTATAGACTTGGTTGTGTATGTAAGTTGATAATTAGTGTGAATTTTTGTAGACGCCATGTCTCGGTAACTACAGTCTCATCGCAATCCATCCTTGGAAGACTTACCTGAAGAACTCATTTTTGATATTTTATCACGACTTCCGGTGACTACAATCATCTACAGCAAGTGCGTATGCAAAAGGTTGCGAAATCTAGTTTCAGAAATTCGGTTACCTAAGTTCCTTTTGATTTATCAATACAAGTCTATGCTTACTGGGCGGGGTTCTAAAGTTGGTGGAGATTGAAGAAGAACTTGATCAGAATCATCTACTCCGTGACCCTCTCATGGGTATCGATATGAAGAAGATTTTCCCAGGATCATTTATATTCTTAGCGGGCTCTGTCGATGGTTTGGTCTGCTTGTGGGAGCTTACTGATGAATGTGATCACACTTACATATGTAATCCAATGACCAGAGAATATATGATCATCCCTAAACAAAAAATTGATGTAGAATATTTTTTGAATGTACACTATGGTTTTGGAGTTTCATTATTGGCAAGGGAATGCAAAGTGATACGGATTGTTAGCGGTGATCCAGTTAAAATAGAGGTTTACACCCTTGGCTCCCATCAATGGAGAAATCTGGATGTCTCTTGCGAGCTTAACTATCTAAGATTTTGGGACCAGGGACTATATTTCAATGGCCATATTTATTGGATTTTGGGTAATCAGCTTTTATCTTTTAATTTGGACAAGGAGAAATTTCAACTGTTTCCTCCTCCTCCTCCTCCTCCGTTTCCTCCTCCTCCTCCTCCTTCTACTCAAAGAATCATGGGGATTGGAAACAGTTGGTTGGGAGTCCTAAAAGGTTGCCTCTGTTATTTATACAAGTCTGATAATGCATTCATATTTTGGGTCATGACAAAGGAACACAAGATGAAGAAATATTGGCACAAAGAGTTGGAGATAGCAAAAAGTACTTTTAAAAAAATGTAACCTAAATGTGTCATTGATGGTTGGAACGATCAAAGTATTTTAATCGTCCAGAATGTAGAGAATTACCAACTGGTAGCATATTGTCCGTAGACTAATAAATTTGAAGACACTACATTATCCGAGACTAATTTCAGAATATATAATTATCGTCCTAGCTTTCTTAAACTCCAGAACTTCCAATCATCAGCTAGAATTCACGCCTTCTAATGGTCAGGAAACATTCTACCCATTGAAATTTCTGATTTAAGAATTATTTTTTGTCATATGATACCAGTGCATTTACATTTATCACTTGATTTCCTAGTTCACCTTGTTTCAAGTGCATGCCACTCGACAAATGTTTTGCTTCAAGTGATAATGTAATGGTGCATGTAAAACTATAACATGTTGCTTATGATTCGACATACAAATAAAATGTTGTTTATGATTCGACATCTGATTATATACATAATTTATTCAATTAAATCATTTATATCTAAAGCAAGTTCTTTTTAATAGGGGTGTTACTCACACTTGATCAAGGTTTGAGGCATCACCCAAAGTCATTGTAGGTATATGAATTACATGCGGGCCCAAGTGTTGAGGAACGGGCCATCATGTTTCTGGAGGCCCAAGATCGTGTGACAAAAGGGGCCTCACTAAAATGGGCATAACTTGGGCTACGGGGCTCCGTTTCAGGCTTATGACCAGTCGATTCGAAGCTTGGAACGAGGAGCACATTGAGGTAAACTGACGACGTCTGTTTACGGAACTTTCGAGCCCCGAAACACTTTATTTTATGAGTTATTTGCATTTTAATATTTTTTCGGGTTTTTTTGGATTTTGTTTTTGCAATAACTTTCGGCCCGTTTGTCTTTTAGGGCCCATTTCAGTTTTGTATCTTTATTTAAGAGTTCCTTTGTAATGTGGAATGAAGCAGTTCAAAGAAATATCAAAAGTTTATTTTTGACAGTTTTCTTGCTAAGAATTCTAATAGTCGGCATTCTATTGAATCAACAATTATTGGTAGAATCGTTCCTGATATTCTTGTGAATCAACAGGTCCGATTTGTGTTATCTTGTTATTTAGTCTACATCAATTACAGGCTTTGAACTCTTTAGGTGATGATTAATTGTTACTGGTTTCGAACAGTATTACATTATTTTTGTATCTACTCGCTGTATGGAAGTGTTTTTCAGTTGATTTTAAGCTATCTCTTTGAATTATAATCCCGATTCCTGTATAATTCTTTACTTTCTCTAATCACATATTCACATCATCCATTTATAGTTTCTCTATTTCCTTGTTCTAGTGAAATATGTACATGGAATTAAAATAATCATGTTTATATGAACACACACTAGATCGGAAGCAGCTAATTTCGGAAAACAATAGATAATAACCATTCTACAAATAAAGCATACGCCTTATTTTAACAATGAGATTTTTGAGAATCAAAACTTTATTAAAAAATAAATGAAAACAAAATGCATGATTCAAGACTCTTACACCATGAACTATGTCAAATTAGAAATCGAAACTACAGACTAACTTGCCCTACTGCTAAGAAAGATCCCTAATTGAAACTGAAAAGTTGCCAATGAATTTGTTAGAACATGTAATAAATCACATACATAAAAAATGTGATACAATAACAACATTAGTGCTGATCAGTTATGAGACCCAAAAACAGTCAATTGTTAATATTATTTTTCGTTCCTTGGTGATTATCGGCTAAAGTTTTCCCAAGTTCTTCGGTTACGATGCACTTCCCTGCAGTATATAACTTCTCTTGTACGGTAGAGTTTGTGATCAAAGCTTGAAGTTCTTCCCCGAGTCCCTGCACATCACATATCAATTGGTAAAATTCATGTCACACTTACAGTATATATCAAGTAACAATTTTGCTCCACATAGTTTTGAGTACAAGTGTTACTATATTATTTTTTTAGCATTTAATTTTTAAAAAAGATGCACATAGAGTGAATCAGTTTGAGTTATACTGTATAGTAGATATATATGAACCAAAGAGTTTATAAATAACACAAGCTAGGTATAAAAATAGGAACAAATGAGTGATTAAAATTACCGGAGAAGAGCCCATGTGTTGCAAAACGGCAACTTGAGCTTGCAAGAACTTGATGTACTTAAAAGCCGCTTGAAACATCTCGGCGGTAGTCATCCTATGACCACCAGGAACAAGCTTCCCGAGCTCTATCGTCTTCTCACTTAACTTCCTTCGCCTCACCCTTGCCGCCATACTTTGAGCCGATAACTTCCTCTCTTCTCCTTCACCATTCTCCGCCACTTGTAAACTCTCACCTAGATTTACAACACTACACCCATGTCCAATATCATACGACATAGCCATTATATCTTCAGAACCACTACCATTTTGGTATATTTCGGGCAAGGGTAGTAGTTCTGGCTGAATTTGTTCGCATACATTAGGAACAAGTGGACATGAATCATACGAATTATACAAACAATGTTCTGGATGCATTTGTTCACATACATCAGGAACAAGTGGATATGAATCAAACGAATTATACGAACAATATTCTGGTTGTATTTGTTGGCCCCATCTGGATCTTTTATGTTCGAATCAAACGTTGTCTATGAACAAAACACATGACACACAAACTCACGCTTTTGTATATTATGAAATCTGTTCTTGAACCTTATAAACGATATTTTATTTATTGAAAAGGTTAACGTTTACAATGATATCTATCCCTATATATACTACATGAAACGTTGCCTCCAAGAGACATGTCGCTTCATCAAATAACCGTTGCAACCCTAACAAACGTTGCAACCTATAACTGACTATAACTGCCTGCGAATGGGCTTATTGGGTTAATACAATGGACCCATGTTGCAGGCTACTAACTTGACCCAATCACTAATATAACATACGAGTTACATATACTAACTAACAATACATAAACACTAACCTAATTTACACAATAACCTCTAAACATGGATTACTGGATTATCATCCAATATTCCTCCCTAATTCATTAATCCATAGCTTCAATATCTTGATCTTGATCTTCAACAAGTCCAGCCCTCTAGCCTTTAGTCCATTAAAAAATCTGCCCACTTTTCCTTTGAACCAAAAACCTCAAGTCTTTGGCCACAACCAAGTTGCACTCTGTTGTCTTGTTTCTCTCTTCTTCTTTGATGTTTCTGGAACAGCAACGATCTCCTTTTGTTCATTCTTAACAGCATCCAAGTCTCTCTTGCAATTTGCTTCTTTCCCAATACTTGTACTCTTGCAATCTGTTAGTCTAATCTTCTATCTTTTTTCTTAGACGGTTGCTTCTGTGTCCTGTCTCCTTCTGCAACTTTTTTCTCTTTTCCTTCTTCCTTCAATCTTCTTGTTGCTTTCTTGTTTTCTTCAAAACTTGGTGTTGATTTCTTCACGACTTTTCTTTGTTCTTCAATTCTGACTTTTCATAGCCATTTTGATCATGATCATTCTTCACTTCTCTTTGTCTAATCTCCAAATTTGATCCCTGATCAAACTGCTTCTCTATCTCTGAATTAACTGATCTCTGATCAGTTTCTATCTCTTCTCTAAGTTCTACTCTTGTTCCTTGCTGTAATCTATCTCTTATCTATTCTCTTCTCTATTCTCTTTTCTGAATCTCTTGATCTTCTCTGATCGGTCTTGATTGATTCCCTGAATCAATCTCTTCATCTCTGTCTCTGGTTCCCTGAACCTTTTGGTTTTCTTCTCTAAAACGATTCCCTGAATCGTTGTCTTTCTTTTCTTGATTAACCGGTATGCGCA
Organism: Artemisia tridentata subsp. tridentata; assembly: GCA_021014915.2. Classification (NCBI taxonomy): domain Eukaryota; kingdom Viridiplantae; phylum Streptophyta; class Magnoliopsida; order Asterales; family Asteraceae; genus Artemisia; species Artemisia tridentata. The sequence continues at coordinate 312,203,130 of CP139502.1, forward strand.
CGGTTTCTTCTCTTCTTTTGATTGATTCCCTGAATCAATCGGTCTCTCTGGATCTTTTACAACAGCACTATCAACCACTACTCGGATCTTTTACGTTAGTACTATCAACCTCTTCTTTCTCTTAAACGATTCCCTGAATCGTTGTTCTTCTTAATTGATTCCCTGAATCAATTTATCTCTTCTCTCTGGTGTTTCTTGTTTTGTTTTCTTGTAATCTGCAAACGTAATCTTTCTTGAATCTCTGATGAAACACAAACTGAAACACCTGGTTTGATTCGAACTTCTGATGCTCTGATACCAATTGTTGGCCCCATCTGGATCTTCTATGTTCGAATCAAACGTTGTCTATGAACAAAACACATGACACACAAACTCACGCTTTTGCATATAATGAATTCTGTTCTTGAACCTTATAAACGATGTTTTATTTATTGAAAAGGTTAACGTTTACAATGATATCTATCCCTATATATACTACATGAAACGTTGCCTCCAAGAGACATGTCGCTTCATCAAATAACCGTTGCAACCCTAACAAACGTTGCAACCTATAACTGACTATAACTGCCTGCGAATGGGCTTATTGGGTTAATACAATGGACCCATGTTGCAGGCTACTAACTTGACCCAATCACTAATATAACATACAAGTTACATATACTAACTAACAATACATAAACACTAACCTAATTTACACAATAACCTCTAAACATGGATTAATGGATTATCATCCAATAGTATTTGCATTTGCTCCATAGGAGGGAAGTCTTGGTTATCACTTACATTCGGAATGAAGAGTGGATTCGAGTAATATTCTGGCTGCATTTGCTCCATAGGAAAGAACTCTTCATGATCAAATACATTTGGACTTAGTGGATTAGAGTAATGATGTTGTGATATTGGATTATAAGATGCGGATAAAGTAGGGTATTTGATGCTGTTTTGAATTGGGAAGTTAGTGATGTTATTGTTGAAGGTTGAGAAGTGGTTATTACTGGGTTCGAAAAGGTTAAAGTTGTCATGAAATGGTGAGATTTCGAGTGGCTGAGGGACAACGGTTTCGCGGCGGAGTTGTGACAAAGTTGGCCAGTTGGAGCAAAAGCTGAGAGACGCCATTGACAATGCTTTAATGAAAGATTTGATGTTGAAAATAAGTGAATGAGTAAAACAAAATTGTTATTGAAGCTACACAAAGAATGACAGTGGACCTTAGCTTATACTAGTATAAGGATTGTGGTGGTGGGGGGTTACTGAACATAAAACGTGGAGGAATCAGTCAAGCAATTAACGGACTCTCGAATAATTAGGAGAAATTTAGGGTTTATACAAGTTACAAAAATCAACCTCTAAGTTCCTTTTACTCAAATAAATAAAATAAAAAATGGCTATTTCATTAAGACACTCTAACAAGACAATATGAAAACTGATGAAATCAACAATTTTATAAAACATAGATAACGAAAGTTCCTTTTTCTTGAAAACGAGGTAGCATATTTACAAGAAAAAAGGAAATGATCAAGATCTGACATACCCACAAAAAATAGGGGAACTATATCAACCAAAACTCAGCTTCAAACTACCTGATTAAACAACTTAATAATGAGAAACATAATCAGTAAAACTAGAAGCATAAATTAGCAACAGTTCAAGACAAAAAGCAGTTAATGTTGGTCATTCGACGGTTTTTGCAAAGTATTTGGTCCAATGCACTTCTCTGCAGCGTACAACTTCTCTTGAATAAAGGCACAAGTCACCAAATCATACATATCTCCATTACCCAATACTTCTTCACTTTCCTGCACATAATTACATAACGATATAAAAACATTTTAATATAGCAAACATAAGCCTAGGGTTATGTTTAAAGTATTCAGACATGCACTAATTGTTTGTACGTTTAATAATAACAATTGTCACTCCTACATTTAACATTTTTTAACTAATTTTATGTACCACTAGTGATTTATGTTTTCTATTTCTTAAACATAACCTTAAGTGAATTTTATGTCCACAGTTTAAGAAAAGTAGGGTTATTATCCACAAATAATTTTATACTTAGGTACTCATTTATAGATAATTTGATTGGTTAGTTGGCATTTATTATATACGAGAGAACTCAAAAAAGTAATGTAAAGTTGTAAACACTTAATTTAGAAAACGAAGAAATTTATACTTAGGGCTTGTTTGTTAAATTTTTTTATTAAGTCATGTTTAATTAAGAGATAACTTAATGCAGACAAGCTCAGTTTTATTTCTTATTATTTTCAGTCATCTTTCTCTATTAAGTCACAAACAAACAGTTTTCATATGATTTAGGGCATATTTGGCGCGAAGCTTTTTGGAGCTTTTTTGGGCAATGAACGGTGAAAATGAGCTTTTTTATTTTTGATATTCGTTTGGTAAGATAGCAATGAGTTGTAGCAATTTTTTAGGAAAGCTTTTTTCCCAATGCTTCCTTTTGAAGCTTTGGAAATTTACAAGAGCTTTTTTATATTCAATGACTAAAATACCCCCTACCCCATCCTAATAAAAACCCTAATATATATCATCACGTATGTGGCTTTTTTTTTCCTCTCATCAATTGCTGTCATTACATTCACATCTTTCAAGATTAGTGCATGCTAATTATTTAATTGCCTAGTTGTTGGGCATGTTTGGCGCGAAGCTTTTTGGAGCTTTTCTGGGCAATGAGCGGTGAAAATGAGCTTTTTTATTTTTGATGTTCGTTTGGTAAGATAGCAATGAGTTGTAGCAATTTTTTAGGAAAGCTTTTTTCCTAATGCTTCCTTTTGAAGCTTTGAAAATTTACAAGAGCTTTTTTATATTCAATGACTAAAATACCCCCTACCACATCCTAATAAAAACCCTAATATATATCATCACGTCTGTGGCTTTTTTTCCCTCTCATCAGTTGCTGTCATCACATTCACATCTTTCAAGGTTAGTGCATGCTAATTATTTAATTGCCTAGTTGTTGTTTTTGTGATTCAGTAGCATCCTCGTATATGTTTTTGTTCTTCCTTGTTGATACATAAAACAACTTATTAATCCAACTTTACAAATTCTAGTGTTTACTACTAAGAGCCTTCTTTATTAAATGGAGCTGATAGATGCAATGCCGAATATGTTTCTACAATAAGTTAAATTCTAAGAATCACTAGATATGTCGAATATGTTTCTACAATAAGTTAAATTCTACATGGCTTTGCATGTTGGGGTCAGTTTCCATTGTGTTTGATTCAAGTTTTCTACTATAATAGATAACTTACTGACATTTTATGGGTTTTGAACTTTTGATACTTTCATGAGTTTCATCGTATTGTCTGCGAAAAATATGAACCGTGTCTAGGTTATATGTTCTCTTGCCAATATAAAAGTTATGTCATGCTACATAATTAAATTTCACGAGAAAATAAGTTCATACTGATGTGGAAGTCAGTAAGTCACCATGCATGGTATACTATGTACTAAGGTGCGCTTAAAAGCTTTTAACGTTTTATATAAAAGCTTGTTGCATATTGTTTGGTTAAGAGCTTTAAACAGCTAGCGTTTAACCTCATGTCTCTCTTGATTTATAGAACTTCAGTTTTATTGGCTGTAAGTCTTTGTTGATCACTTTGTGACAACAAACTATAATAGGTTTTAAGATGATGTTGTTCTGTGTTGGTGAGCACTTTAGGTAAGATGATGTTGGCACATAGTTTATAAGATGATGCTGCTGTGTTGGTTACCGATTAGTTTTGTAAAACATTAGTGCTTATAATTAGACACATTAGTTTGTACCGTACGAATACTTTAGATGCTAAAAACACAAAATATTAGTCGTAAAGAGGTAACCTACTCAAGAGATACATGTGTTTTTTCTTTCTAGATGGCCCCAACTAATGAAACCGCAAAAAATAATTATAATTGGACGGAACAATCTGTCTTGAAGTTGTGTGAGTTCTTAATCGCATTTCAAAATAAGAAGGGCCGAAATTGTGACTTTAAATGGATGCAACTTCAGCCTGAGTTTGAGAAAAAGCATAACATCAAATTCAATAGCAAAAAATATTTCAAGAGTAAGTTTGATGGGATGAAAAGACAATTTACCCTTTGGAAGACCTTGAAAAATGGAGAAACTGGTTTAGGTTGGGATGAAAGTACCGGGAAACTCAATTGTTCCGATGATTGGTGGGACCAAAAAATTGAGGTAAAATTTCTTTTATTCATTTAAATTGGAAGATGTCAGCATCTCATTCTTATCATTATAAATTGTAACCATGTATTATTTATTGTGTAGGAAAATGAAAATTTTAAACCATTTAGAACAAAACCACCATCTAAAGAATTGCAAGATGCATGGTATCAACTCTTTGGGGATTCCGTTGCTAGTGGGGTGAATGAAATGGCGCCCGGTATGGATATAGGTACATCAAGTGAGGCGCCTATTGCTAACCTTGAACCCTTAGGTGTAGAATTTGATGATAATGCAGATACATATAAAGAATTAGATGAAGCGAAAAGGGAGGGACTCGACAGGATCAAGAATGTTTAAAGAGTTCATGGTTACACAAAATGAGAAACAAGATCGTCTTATAGAAATTTTACAGTCTGATGTTAATAAAGATGATCCTTATAGTGCTAGTAGGTGTATGAGTGTCCTTAATGGCATGATAGATGGTGGAATGATGGCAGATGATAGTCCTCTTTGTTATCTTGCTATGGATTTGTTTAAAGATGCTGTCACACGGGAATTGTTTTTGAATATGCGGAGTGATGATTCTAGGCTAAAGTGGTTGCAACATAAACAAGATTGATGCGAATAAGCTTTTATTTTTTATGTGGCCAATGATGCATGATATGGACATCCTGTTTTATTTTGTTATGTTATGTTCTATTCGGATAGTTTATGTTATTTTGCATGGTTAATGAAGTATTTGAATAAAAATTTGTTTTATTGTTAATTTTCAATGTAATTTAATTTGTTGATTTTTTTCTTTTTTATACTATTTTATGACTTGATATATGAACAAACTACGAGATGTTATTTGTTAATTTTGTATTTTACATATGCTTGGTCTTGTATAGGTGAACACAATCAATAT